>JAZHYW010031507.1:0-58627 GCA_037355805.1 Ixodes ricinus
CCTCATCTTCTTCTTCGCAGACCAGTAAAATGGAATCCTGCTTGAGTTTGTATATCGCTTTGCCAAATGCATGCGTTTTTAAACTCCCCGAACCAAGTGTATATACACCTTCCCGGTCGTCACGTCTGACAGTTTGATGCAGAAATATATTATCAGTAAACGACGAGGAGAGACACCCGAAATATTGAAGAAGGTGTTCCCCATTGTCATGGTGCCTCTATTCTTGCGGGAGTTTTTGAGCTCACGCGATTTAACGGGCGCCTCTCTTGTACATGTGTAGTTTGCGAGCCTTGTCCAAACTCTCGGGATGACTTCCGAAATGGCGTGTAAGAAAGCCTCGTAGTGCTTTATTTTTTAATTGTTTTTATTTTTAGCGCTTTATTCGTTTTAGTGTTCGTCTCAAAGAACCTTTTTCAATATTTCTGAAGGTACGACAATTGAGTTAACGAAATGCAAGAAAATAGATTTGTATTATTGAAACCTGGAGCATCAAGCAAGTGTCTCAAAGGGGCGATAAAAGCGTTTAATGTTGGCGAGCTTAATTTAAAACCTTCTATTGATTTAAGAGATGTTTAGCACCCTTTTGTAATGACTGATTTGAAACGAACAATTTGTAAGCTTTGCTGATAGTATTATAATTACAGTGAACTTCTTGCGTTTACCGTTACGATATCTGTTCGGAAACTTACAGGGCATGTTGATACAGAAAATAATTTTAGGAAGGGTTATATTTGTCTTAGCGCTTCTAAGATCTGCCAATTCTTTAAGGGAGTTTGGTACGTAAAAATGAAATGCTTTGATTTCTTGAAGATCTCTTGTAGGCCCGTCACCGTCCGTTGAACTTAAATATTATTGATGTACATTATCACCTTTCTTTTTTTCTTGGAGGGCTAGGCGAGAAATAGAAACTCAAACATGATTTTGTCGTTAAAACCGCATTCTTATGTTTTACGCAAATGCTTTCGCCATACCTCACCAGGAATTGGTTTAACAAAAATTAATTGGCCCAGACTAAATACTGAATTGAAGTATACTGAGAAAGCATCTGCAAACCGTGTTCCACCCGTTGTCCAGCATCCTATAAAATATCGGTAATGAGGCGTCAAAAATATTAAAAAAGAAGTGTCGCAGACAAGAGGGTTTACATGCGCACGCTTGTTTATTCAGGAAACCAAAAAGCAGCCACACCCGGACACTTTTGTTTTATGCACATCGCTCGCTGTCAACCAGAGCGCCCCGTGAAAAGATCGAACAAACCCAAGCCGTATACGTACAACACGTCACAGACACCTATGGAACAAACGACCTAACACGCAGACAAAACAAAACAAACAAACAGAACCGCAGAAGGACGAAAGAGTTTCGCATTCACACAACTGAAAGTCTCGCAAACTCCCCCCGTCATCACCACTTCCAGCCACCGCCGCCGCCGGCACCTCCGGCGCCACCGCCGTACTTTCCACCGCCGAAACCTCCGGCACCTCCGTAGCCCCCGGCACCACCGAAGCCCCCGGATCCACCGTAGCCTCCGGCACCTCCGTAGCCCCCGGCACCTCCGTAGCCAGCTCCTCCACCTCCGCGGTAACCGCCGCCACCTCCCAAGCCGCCATATCCTCCGGCACCTCCTCCGCCGTGGTGGACCTTGAAGGCGCTCACGGTGACACCTCCGCCTGCCGGTCCGCCGAAGCCTCCGCCTCCGCCTCCCCTCCCGAATCCACCGGCTCCGCCTCCGAAGCCTCCGTGTCCGCCTCCGAAGCCACCGAGACCACCGGCTCCGCCACCGAGTCCTCCTCCAAATCCACCGCGTCCACCGCCGTAGCCTCCACCTCCGTATCCACCGTGGTGACCACCTCCGTATCCGCCTCCGAGTCTGCCGCCTCCGTAGCCGGCGCCGGCGCCTCCGTAGCCACCGCCCCCGTAGCCGCCGCCTCCCCGGCCGTAGCCCCTGGAAGCCGTGTACTGAGCGGACAGCTCGGCGGGCGATGGTGCCGACGACTGGAGGGTCACGTCAGCGGGACTGTCGTTGGTGGTGCCTGGTTCGTTGGTGTCGACACGCGCGCGGAAGCCGCCTTCGTCGGCGGCGTACTTCACTTTCCTCTGGAGTCCGTCGGCGGTGGTGATGGTGTAGCTTCCCTGAACCCTGCCACTTCCATCGGAAGTCTCTTGGCGAGAGCTGGAGCCGTCGGGACCTTGTGCGTCGTAGCCGAACTGGTAGGGCTTCGGGGACTCGTCCACGTACCTGCCGCCCTGCGATGGCAAGCGGAAGAACGATGTTGTTACGCGTGCTCCGGGTTTGGTGTCCGTGACGTGGGGTTTGACGCAGTTTGGATCAACTACAGTCCCTGACATCTTCAGAAGCGCGGACCGTGGCGAGCCCCGTGCATCGAATTATTGATTCGCAGCCAATGAGATTTCAACATTAGCCAACAAGAATGCCGAAGAGCCAATCACGAAGCGGGAACACAAGAAGCCAGGCCCTGCTTTCCTTAAGACGTCCGTGACTTAATAAGCCTGTCGAGATTGAACACACTTGCACGAAACACCGTTCTTGACGAAGAGTGCAAAGAATTCAGTTATTCTTTTAGAGTATGTGGACGAATAAAGTGCATAAGCTTACATCGCGCATGTAACCGTTGACGAGGAGCAGTTCCAGCCTATTTTGTTTTATAGTTTCAATAAGAAGGTTTGCATCACAGAAATTTCGAGACCACACGGCCGTGATAATATGATCCTTTTTTTTTTCTCGTGCACAGACATAATCACGAATTGGCGATAGTAATGTAGGTGTAAATAAAATAAAAAATGGCTCTACGCAACACTTGACCACACACTGCAGATGAGAAAGAGAAAATAGAACCTAATGTCTTACCCCGTATCCTCCGCCACCGTAGCCTCCGCCACCGTAGCCGCCACCTCCACCGCGGTAGCCACCGCCGAGGCCACTGGAGAAGCCACCTCCGTATCCACCTCGTCCGCCACCTCCAAATCCGCCGCCACCATGGTGACCGCCACCGAAGCCGCCGCCGAGGCCGCCTCCCAAGCCACCACCATGGTGACCACCGAATCCGCCTCCGAGTCCACCGCCTCCGAGTCCACCACCTCCGAGACCACCTCCACCAAATCCGCCGCCACCGTGGTGCCCACCTCCGAGGCCTCCTCCGCCGAATCCGCCACCGCCATGGTGGCCACCTCCGCCGAATCCGCCGCCTCCGAAGCCTCCGCCTCCGAAGCCACCGCCGCCACGAAGGTTGCCGGCGTTAACCAGAGCGGCAAAGCAGAGGGTCGAGATCGTTAACTGTAAAGGGAACCGCACAACGAGGAAGGCTGAGGCATCCGTGGGAACGGCCGGGTTTTCATCACTCGTGCCCGGCTATTGTCTCGGACTAGACGCGCGGCATTATTCAACAAGGCACGAGTGGCGGGTCATTTGTTTAAGAGATTATCGATTGCAACTGCGCGAAAAAGGCATCGGGTACGTCCTTGTCCCGCAACAGATCATTGGGGCTGGAACGAATCATTTGGGGGGGGGGGGGGGGGGTCATTCTTGTCGGCAATGCAGATACTTTTCACTATTTTTTTGACATCGATCACTTTTTAACGACGGTCCCGCTGGCTTTCACTGGAACTTTGGTTACTCGTCATCGACTTATGCTTCGGTCGTCTGGTAAGTGGAACAAGCCTCAGAGACATCA
Source organism: Ixodes ricinus (assembly GCA_037355805.1). NCBI lineage: Eukaryota > Metazoa > Arthropoda > Arachnida > Ixodida > Ixodidae > Ixodes > Ixodes ricinus. The sequence continues at coordinate 3,693 of JAZHYW010031507.1, forward strand.
ATGATGACCGAATCAAAATGCTTATGGAATAAATATTTGTTGCGTCATGTATCGCATTCGACCATCCAGTTATGCGTCTATTACTGAAGACATTGGAACAACTGGAGAGCGCGTGTGAGCCTGTATGGAGCTGTGGTCAACGATTCTCCTTCTAGAACGCTGTAAAAACGGCAAGTTTCTTAAATTAAGCATGATAAAGTTATTCCTTTAGCTGGCATATGGCTTGGAGGCCGAATCGGGGAAGGCTTAGTATTGACGCAATGTTGATGACGCGCTTTCTTGCCATCGACTACTTGGTCCTGGTAGGTCCTCTGTCGCAAGGTGCGAATCCATGTTCCTCAACATGGCGGACCCTAGGTCTCACGAAGACGACTACGAAGGTGTCATAGTCCTTAGCTCCGGTGCCCTAAGCCGAACATCCAACCAGCAGGGAGGGGGACCGTACTCCTGCAGCCGGGCTGTGTACCACGGTGGACGGAGAAGCGCTCGCTTACCTTCCACATGGTTGCGGCTGCTGCGGTGGTCAGCTCGCTTATGTCCAGGACTGGGAACCTCCGGGCTTATATACCCCGGCCGGCGAGATGCAGTCTCCTCCTGGTCGGATGCAAGGCGGGGACGATCCAGACGCAGTGATCGTTCTTTCTCCTTTTTCTTCTCTTTCTTCCCCTTCCGTCATTCTCGGACGGCACGCACCACTCTCTCCCCCGGCATCCCTCGACGCTTCCGCGTAACGGGACCAAGCGGCAAGGGCGAGTCGGCCGGCCGTCGGTGGCTCTGGCGAGGCGCTTCGAGCTCGTTCATCAAATACGCGCGCTGGTCATCGATGCCTTCAAGGCTGCTTTCGCCCGCGAGGACCAATGCAAATGGCCGCCCCGTGCACGCCTTCCGCTCGTCGTCCCTTTCACCGGCACCGCTTTTGCTCTCGATAGGCTCTCCCATCCGGAGGTCCGTCCGGCCGATCCGCAGAGAGGTGCTTCGCGGCCAGGTATGTGCGTGCAGCGGGGCCGTTGCGAAACTTGTTAATTGTGCCAGTCCTTTCCGACGCACGCTGGTGGATGATGACTCTCCGCGCCGCTGCTCACTGCTGCCTCCGTCCCCTAGCCGGTGGAGCGGCGGTCTCCTCAAGACGTGCCTGGAATATACCCGGTCTTAGCTAGCACGTCCACGAACAATGCGCGTGTGCTTCCAGTGTGGGCTTGTATGTATACTTGTTGGGTGGCGTTGCTCGGGTCCAGCGTGTTTGCGGGTTAGCTCTGTAGAGCGATTGTGTTGCGGTTGATTAGCTGCCACAGGTTGGGACCTTCTGTTCTTTGTTTGAATTGAGGGGCGTATTAGTGCTAATAGACGTCGATGAATGAAGTGGTGAGGTATGACCTACGCCTTGAGCGGATCTGTTTGGGGTGGCAGCTACGGCCGGTTTGACCGCCGAAAGAAAGCTCGTCATGACGGTTCCCTGTGTGTGTGCTTTCGTTACTTTATAATTCTGTTACTAGATTATTTAGGGGAAAAAATGAATGGTGATGAAAGTGGCACTAAGCTTTGAACGAGGATGTTTCTATAACCATTTCTAAGATGCCGATAAAATGTTCAAGTGGCGTTTTCTCATTACTGATTTTGCTGGCAACTCAAAGCATTACAAATATTTGTCTTCTACGCAGCTGGTTTTGTGAAGAAAAAAGTTCAACAAAAAGAATGCGTAGCTTGCACATATTGCACGCATTCGAAAGTACTCGCATAGACGATGTCCTGCGATGCACTACGCCACCTTGCACTTATTTATATTCATTTGAATTGCGCTCCGATAGTCATGCAGTTTCAGTATAAATAAATAAATGAATATATATACATATATATATATATATATATATATATATATATATATATATATATATATATATATATATATATATATATATATATATATATATATATATATTCATTTATTTTCATATTTTTCAAGCGAACCAAATCAAATCGGAAGTGTTAGTTGTTTTGAATTTTACATATTAAAATTTGATGTTCAGGTCAAGTTTCCAATAAAATCACGTGGAAACGCTGATTAATCGATGTGTCCGTAATAAAATAAATTATAAAAAGCAAAAGAATGTTAGCATTTCTACATAAAGTTATTTGTAAAATAACAATTTATGAAGATAACGATTTCACTACTTACATTTTGTAGAAGTCTGCAAAAACTGTTACTCTCATTACATTAAAACACAATTATTGTGACTCAAAAACACATTGGATGTGGCGACATTTTGAGAAACTCCCAGTTCTGCGTGCTATCCTGTGTTCGGTGTTGTTGTCAGTCTTGCTATTTTCTTTATAATGATTAAACTGCATCAACTAGTGTTCGTCCTCGTATTCGAAAATTTTCCATTGTACCAGCTTTTCTTGCGAAAGCGCGCGCTGCAGGTCCCAGTCACCTTGGGCCAGATCCACAAAATGATCTTGAAGGGGCACTAGAGATTCTTCTATGGTCGCTAATTCTTCTCAAAATTGTCTCAACACACCGATAGACACGGCTGTACCAGTCCCGAAAGTATTGTGTGAAAATTCAATTTAAGAAAAAAAAATCCGCGAAGGTATTGCATTTTTGAAATTCGTTCTCATCGTGTTTCTCCAACCGAGAGCCCCTACTGGCAACACTGAAGTGTGACGACGGAAATGGTACAAAGTAGGCAGTAGACCACGTTCCCAATTAATTACAAGACGTTCGGTGGCGAAATGCTTGGAAGCTGATCCTCTGCGAAGCAGGAAAAAACGCTCGACATACTCTCTTTGAGACTATACCTGCGCGACCTGAAGGTCTGTATCATTTATGACGTCACACCTGTGAAGAGTGAGCGGAAATTTGAATATCGGTTTCGGCATCATCCTCATTTATGGTTTTCTCAATAGTTTTTTTGGCTTTCGAGACAATAATAGCATACCGCGAAGACTAAAGTCCCGGTATTAAAAAAATGCAGTTTGTTTGGGGTAGCTAAAACAACGGCCGCGGTGCATTTTTAAACAACAAAAAGGAGAGAAAAAAAGAAGAAAAACAAAACAAAAAACGATTCAAGACGAAATTTGATCCACAAAACGAAATGGTGACAAGTTTCGCTTGGCTTACGATGTGCACAACTTAGCAACTTCATAGTCAAGTTGTCGTGGCGTAAAAAAGATGTTCGTGAATCTAACCTCTTGTGTTCAATGCTTTTCAACGTTGATGCTCGGCGAACAAGTGTGCCTTCGAGTAACCATACCGCGCAATGCACGCCAAGGATCTCAACATAGCAACAACACAGAACTGTACCCGTTTTCACGTCAAGAACCGTAGTAAAGAAAGTTCGGATCCTCGCGCAGCATTACTAATTTTCCCTTTTATATGGATAATTAAGATATATGTAGGTAAATTTTAGATTAGATATGCGTTATCTTATCAAGACGTACTCGTTCCAAACGCCAAAAGCCTAATTTTATTCCTCCGAAAACCAAATCTCGGAAGAATTACTTTGCGCCAAGTATGAACAATGCGCAAAGCTTGCTTTTTCTTGAGGTGAAAACTAGTATAAGTATACTTATTTAGTGGTTCCCCATTTATAGTTAAACCTATTTATTTTACGGCAAATAGAGTGGGTCAAATGCTTAGTCCGGCCTCCGAGCCAGAATGGAAGACCCGAGTAGAGCTTCTGGATTTTGTTCGCCCTAAACGTTAGTTATCTCTGGTGCAAGGAATTCGACCTCTGTAATTGTCAGTGATAATGAAACTGCAGAAATTTTGTTTTTGACAGTCCCAAAGGGAAATGAACTATAAATTTAAAAGTTCAAATAGCAATAGCGTCACGACCAGGTATCAGTATTCTAGTCGTCTCTGGTGTCAGGAATTCGACCTTTGTCAGTGATAATGAAGGTAAACAAATGTTGTTGTTGACAGTCCCCATGGCGAATGATTCAATGATTTCTCTCGCAAATCTGTTGCTGTGCCCGCCCAGTATTCTAGTATCAGAGAAATAAGGAATACAGTCATCGCACGTGCAACTGCAAATGACGATTTGGTGAAAATAATCATTTGAAGCCTTTGATGCTTCCAAGTTGTGTTTCCTGAGTCGATAGTTCACGCATCTCCCAATTTGTCCGATGTACTGACTGCCGCAGCTTAGTGGATTGGAATAAACATTTCTGTCTTCACACTCTACGAACTTTTTGGCATGTTTTACATTGCACCCTCTGGGAGTGTCGCTCCCATTAACCCTTTACACATCTGTTTAAGGCGCATACGACAGGAAAAGCCACACTCGTGTCGAACTTGGACGCGATAGATCTTAAACGGTGCGCGGAATTATGCATGTAAAGAATCGCAGCGAAACAACCTTTCTTTTTTGCTTTTTCAACAGCTTGTGGAAGTTGTGGCCTGAGAATGAATCTCTCTATTGTGGAACGAAGTAGATCCGTAGACAAGCCTGCTTTTTCCAACCTCTGATGCTGCAACTTGAGGCTACTTTCGGAGAAATGCGCACACGACTTGGAGAATGGGGATTTGAAAAGTGACCTCACTATGCCATGCTTAACTGACTTGGAGTGAGCACTGGTGAAAGGGAGAACTGACTTTTCCGATCTCTGTTGGAAGGCCCAACAAAGACCTGAGGAATGAGGATGTAATCGTAAATCCAGAAATTGTAATCCTTCCTTTGAAGTATTTTCCTGCGTAGACGTTAGACTTGCTGCACAGTCTTTGAAAACTTCAACGATGCTCTCAGCGGACACCTCCGCATAATTGACCAAGTAATCGTCGACAAACCTAAACACTAGGCAACCCTGAAAGGACTTGTCCCACTGAACGTTGATAGCCCTTACAACAAAAAGAAGAAATGTTTCACCAAGGGCAGGAGCAAGCCATGGAGCCTATATAAACTCCCTTCTTTTGTTTGTAAACCGTTCCTTCGTATTCTACTAAAGTGGACTGCAAATAATTATTTACTAGGTCGATGAATCCCTCGACCGAAGCACCGGAGGAATTTTGAAAGTCTCAAATTCCGTGTTCATGGACAATGACAGAGGTCGAATTCCTTGTACTGATACCTCGTCGTGACGCCAGCGCTTTTAAACTTTTATATGTATACTAAATTCCCTTTCCTTTTTAACAATTTTCTTGAAACCTTTGAGGGGCGGTTTTTATATTTTGTGCCATTCTATGTTGTTGCTCAGTGAAAGAAGTCCTGTTTCCGTCCCCGTCCTTGATGTTTTATCCTTTCAAGTACTCGTATCTATTCACCAACACGCTCGTTTTCAATTATTATCGTCTGTGAAATCGTTATTTCATCTAGCAACTCGTTAAGTTGGACTAGTTCGTCTGATAAGTTTTTAAAGTTGGTCTAGTTCATCTCGAAGTTCGTCCGGGAATTCGCTAATATCGACTAGTTTGTCTAGAAATACTGTAAAACCCTTAATGTTCGCGAGCCCTTATTTTCGCGAATTTTCTGAATCGAAAAATTCGCGAAATTTAACGGCACGGGAAAATTTTGGTCCCTAAGAGTTTCAATGCAGGCATCTGGAATTCGCGAAATTTAATGGCTGTGATTATGTCCTCCGTGACCGATTCGCGAAAAATAGGGGCCGCGAAAATACCTAAAGGGTTTTACAGTATGTTTGGGAGTTCACTAATTCGTCTGATAATTCACCAAGTTGAACATGGTAGTCTGGGTATCAGCTAAGCTGGACTAGTTTTTCTGGAGATTTGGGTGGGAAATCTCTAGTTTGTCTGGAAATTCGCTAAGTTGGACTCGTTTGGCTATAAATTTGCCAGGGAGTTCGCTAGTTTCTCTGAGAATTCGCTAAGTTGGACGGCTCCTTTGTGAATTTACTCAGTTGGACTACTTTGTTTGGGAATTTTTCTGCGAAGTCACTAAGTTGGACAAGTTTAGTCTGGAGATTCGCCTTTGAATTCGCTACGTTGGAGTAAGGTCGTCTGGGGAATTCGTCAAAGTTGGACTAGTTTGTCTGGGAATTCACCTGAGAACTTGCTAGTTCGTCTGGAATCAGCTAGTTTGGCTGGGAATTCGCAAGTTCAGTTGAAAATTTGCTAAGTTGGCTATCTGGGAATTTGTCTATAGGAATTCGCTAGTTCGTCTGCTAATTGTGTTTTTTTTGTTGTTAAAGGTATGCTAAACGGTATACTTAAAGTTTTTTTTGTTCTTTATTTTGTCATGACCAGTTTATGTCCTTGACCTCGTCTAGCACGTTAATTCGAGAGAACGCGCTTGCTTCTCATCGAGTACACGTATTACGTAGCCGCTTCAAAGTACTTACACCATACACAAATACACCGGTAAGTAGATCCACAGCCATCACCATTACGGCATGCATGATCTATCGCGGTCAGATCAGGCTGCACGATAACGTCCTCACTAATATCTTTATTAGTGTACCGAACGCTGAAGCCGATGCTCGTGTAACTCGAGGTACAACCGAGGTCTACTTTACTGCGACGAAGAAGTATGCCATAATCAAAGCCTGCTTTCCGCTTCTTTATTCCGCAATCATAATTTGCTCCCTCAAATCGGTTCTCTGTCCCGCACTCGCTCGTCTGAACCGTGTGTCAAAACACATGTATAGCATTATACCTACTATAGTCCGTTCACCCCTAAGCAGACAGTGCGGTAGAAACTTCGCGTTCGCCGGATCAATCAACCGCCTCACTTTCATCACCCGACCCCGCTCTCTGCTCGCGGGTATAAGGCGGGATCGTGATCACGTGGCGAGAGATAGCCGTCTGATTGGTCCAGAGGTCTCGTACCTTCCACCGCACACTTAGCTTAGGGGCGAACTTAGTATAAAGACGCCGAGTCAGCTTTAGTAGGTATCGCTATATCGCTAGCTCCGGGCACAAACAAACGTTGAGCAACAACAACAAAGAAAAAAGCAGACATCCCCAAATGAGTACACGGTTATCGCCATTTGCAGCCTGATTTATTGCGTCTGGCGGTTCTTATTCCCTCGGAGCCCGTTAAGGACAATAAACGCCCGCACGGCAAAGAGGCGGGCGGGGGAGGCGAGGACGCGACTTCGAGACAATGGTCGCTGGTCAGCGGCGGCGGGCAACCGTCGAGAGCTACTACGTTCACCCCTTAGCTGACAGCGCGCTGGAGCCTACGTGCTCGTTGGACCAGCCATACGTCCATCTTTCGCCACGTGATCACGGTCCAGCCCGCGCGCACCCGCACGCGCAGCCAGAGGGGGTCAGGTGATGGAAGGCGAAGCTGTTGATTGGTTCGGTCGACCGCGCGTAGCTACCACCGCACTCTCTGGTCAGGAGCGAACGGATATACGCCATATACGCGTCCGCCGCCATGAGCGTACGTTCCTTCGAAGGCCGAGCAAGACCTGAGCCGAGATGCGAGGCGCGCTTTCGCTTTCGTCAGGGCTGGCCGCTCGAAATCGGGAGCGCAAGGAGAAAACGAGTGAGCACGAAAGCAAAGAACAGCAAGAGGAACCGTGGCGGAAATCAACGCGTAGCGACGACGACGACGAATAGTTAGTATGCCGGACCGGTGTCCGCTCGCGCGCTTGGGTTATGGGCCTGTTGGGGGTGACTGTTGATCCGGGCGAGCAGGAGGTTCGTGAGGCGTGGTGGTGACATGGAAGTTTATTTTCCGTTTTCTTTTTTGTCTTTGCGAGATGACGTAAAAGGCCGAGACGATGAGAGCGAATATCTTTATTTTAGTTTTGAGTATTTGTTATGGAAAGTTGGTGTGTGTGCGTGGGTTTGGGGGTTGAGGGAGGGGGTTGCGTAGTTTGCTTGCGCGAAAGAAAACGGTACGTAAAGGGAGTTTCCGCGCTTGGCGTTGAGCTGACTCATTGTTGTTGTTGGTTATTGGTGCGGGACTAGCGATGGATAGGACAAAAGGCTCAAGGATGCTGGGAACAAAAGAGTTTTATTTTATTATGTGTAAAAAGAAATGAAGCGCAAAAATATTTGAACCGTATACCACGAACAAAAAAGTTAAAACGCAGGTTTTTGCGAGTTTTGTAGTTTGTTTCGCTTTGATATCGTGCCATTCAAAACAAACATTGGCTCGATATATTTTTTAAGTTTGCTTAGAGAACTTTTCAATAGGCTGGTTGAAAGATAATCGAATGCTAACCTCCATTCACAAACTTACAACTTCCGCAAGAATCAAAATGACATGAACGCAAAAGATTGCTGCACGTTCTATAGTAAGTTTTGAGAATGCGAACATTTGGGCAGTGCTTAGGTTCTGTCGATAAATGTTAGGCGTTTTGTTTAGACACATCGATATCTGGGTCACTTGAACAAACGTTAAACAAATGATGCAAGTTTGTAATTTTTTAACTTGAAAGAAGTCATTTTATATGCTCCTAAATCTCGTTTTGTTCGCACAATAAACACGTCTACTGTCACACAACGACCCAACTCATCGAAACCATGCATGATCTCTCCCAAACTATAAATAACCGTGGCCAAACGGACGTCATATTTTTAGATTTTGCAAAAGCATTCGATAAAGTGTCTCATCCTAAATTGTTGCTTAAAATTAACGCCTTGTTTAAGAACCCCATCATTACAAACTGGGCTTGCTCATATCTTTCATCGAGAGTTCAATTCGTTGAGTTGGGAGGCTGTGTGTCTAGTCCCGCTCCAGTTGTTTCTGGAGTTCCGCAAGGTGGTGTGCTAGGACCGCTTTTATTTTTAATATTTATAGATGACATACGCTGTGGAATATCAGTTCCAATTAAGCTGTTTGCGGATGATTGTATTTTGTACAATAAAATTTAAACTGAACAAGATAACCTAAAACGGCAAAATGAACTCCTCAAAATCAAACATTGGTGCGACGAGTGGCAAATGGAGTTAAACCCTCGAAAATCAGTCGTTATGTCTATAACAAAAAAAAAAAACACTTCCTAAATTATGATTACTTTATAGATGACACCAACCTACCTCGTGTAGACGAAAACAAGTACTTATGAATGACCTTTACAAGCGACTTACGATGGAATACACACACGGAAAAAGTGTCAAGAAAAGCTAACCAGGCACTATGGTACCTCAGAAGAAATCTTGGGAGCGCTTCGCCAGAAATAAAAACATTAGCTTACAAAACACTGGTGAGACCTGTCCTTGAATACACAAAAGTAGTGTGGGATCCATATACAGTAGCTAACTCGTCCAAACTTGATAAAGTCCAGCGGCTTGCTTCTAGGTTTATCTTTAATAAATATAATCGTAACCATTCCCCCACCGAACTCTGTAGACTTGCTGAACTTCCTTCTCTTGAATTAGGAACAAAGTGCGACCGCCTGAAATTTACTTTTTGAACATTCATGGTCTAGTTAAGATAGACAAAAATAATTACATGGACGTACGCCTCGGTGAATGTACGAGACATCGTCATAGCATGCACATCAGGGAACCATCTGTCAAAAATGATTGTTTTAAACTTAGTTTTTTTCCTAGGGCAATAAAGGAATAGAATCTACTCCCGAATTCCGTCGTCACTATGACAAATTTCTGTGATTTTGTTAAAAATGTAAAGAGTATAGTGCTTGATAATGTGCCGTGACTTTGTGTTTTGAATGCATTTCTTTTGCGTTTTTATTTTTCCTGGTGAATCACTTTCTTGAAGTGTCAGTGCATGATTGTTCTTTTGCATCTTGTATGTATTACCACTCCTGTAAAGGGCTTGTAAAGGGCCGACAGTATCAATAAATAAATATATAAAACTTTATCTCTTTCTCTATATATATATATATATTTTATTTATATATATTGTCTACGACGACATGATGAATTTCATTCTTCACTTCCAGAAAGCATATAGGGTATGCTTCTTGTCGGCAGGCCTGTTCAGATTCCACACCAAATCGTGTAAATGTGTCTGCTCCTTGCGGATCCCCTGCGTTTGTTTACCCCCTACCTAAACCAATGACGGCGCAGCCTGGCTGCCTCGTCATCGCGCGTTCCCTGCACCCTGCTCTATGTCGCCTTTTGATTGGCGTGCTCTTCCTCGCGCTCTGTTGCGCCCAAGACGCATTTTGGAAAACTTGCTCGCCGTATAATGATACATAAAACAAATTCGACATATTCTATAACCAAAACAGAAACACAGAAACGGCTCTGACTAACATTTTCGTCTCATGCACTCTCACGTACAGTGTCTCATGGACAATCTCAGGCAAAAAAAAAAAAAAAGAGAACACACCTTGCTGCTTACGTTAGCACATTTAGAAAAAGCTTAATCAATCTTTTTGCTATTCCCACAAGGTAACACCGAGAGGCAAGGGGAACGCGTTGCGCATGTTCTGATTTATTTTGACCGCAATCGTACACATTTTGTCCACATGGACCGTGAACAACCTCCCTCTTTTCCACGGCATATCGCCGGTATCAGGAGGCACGATTTTAGCGTGTCTTTAAAAATCAGTGAATAGACGATGACAAGATCTTCCCGGGGTGATAATTTAATGTTTGGGAACCTTCACAATAACTTCAGTACGGTCTCAAATATTTTAATCTGCAATTACGAGCGTGCGGGATCTTTGACGCATCTAAAACGTAAAAAAAAAAACGCAAACAGTTATTAAGTGTTTTGTTTTTGTTATTGAGAGAACGTTTGTAATATGCTACTTTATCACAGTATTCTTTTTATTTGTGTCGCTGAGAGAGGGAACAAATCAACACCAAACTGCGTTCGCAGAAATGCAAAAAATAAACCACATACCTTAGACAAGCAAGAAACAAATCGCTTCCCCGGAGATGAAAAACAATTTAACTCCATCAATAGCCTTCAAAACAAACGAAGTCATTGCGGTTAAACTCAAGCCGGCCTCTTGATCGATCATTATCCATTGTTCAGCTTCCTTTTGCTGGGTTTGCATAGCTTCGCGCATCGATTACCCACAATCGAAAATTACCCGTGCAGTTGTCTTTTTGCTTGTATCCAGTCACTCAAAGAGTCGCCAAAAATTGGCAATGTGAAGTGCCAAGACCTGGCCGGACCAGGAACGAAAAAAAAAAGGGAGAAAAAAGAACTTTAACGCTCGTCAAACGCTCAAAATTAGCGTAACACCACACGCGACGTGTCCCCTTCCCCTCCGTCGCCCACCGTCTTCTCACCAAATACGCAAACTCTCCAGGGGCTCGCTGACCGACACATCCCTGGGGCTGCTACGGTACAACAAACACGCCAAAGTCCGACCTTGCACGGCGATTTCAATAGGTGCCTTTGATTGGAACCCAGTGGGTGCTACGAACTGAAGAAAGGGCGCCACTCGCAAAGGTCGTTCATTGTGCGCGCTAACTCTTGCAGAACGTCTGCAGCATTTGCTCTTCAACAGGAGCGGTTGCGAACAAATAGAACAAAAGCGGCCTCTGGAGTCGGTCGACCTTGGTCTCGCGTCGTCGTCGTCGTTGTTGTTGTTGTTCGTTCTGGGTGCCTCGGAGTTGCTCCTTTTTAATTACGTCGTGAACGTTGCGATGGTCGAGAGACGATCGTCCTCAGCCCTTGCAGCTCTTTTCGGCCAAGGCCCACCTCGCCGCGGGACGAGTTTTTGCTGATGCGGCTGGTGCTGCTGTCAACGCTTGCGCACACGCGATCATCTGCAATGTCCGGCACTTCGTTCCGTTGAAGTGGACTGGAATGTTTATAAACAATCACGAACAGCCATGAGATTTCCTCCGCTTCACTGAGGGCCGGCCCTGCGTCCTTGGAAGGGTGATGATCAGTTTTCGTTTATCTATGAGGTACCTTGACGCCCCTTTATTATGAGCTGTGGTAGGTACAGAGCCTCGTGGCTGGACCTCGCACAATCTTATGGAGAAAGCCTTTCAAGGTGGAGTAGATGGTCACACGCCATTTTAGTGAATAATGGTTCGATGGTTCGGAAGCCTCGTGTCGGGGATAGCTGACACGCCTGGGCAGTGACCAATCGTGCGCAGGAACTGACTTGCATACACCATACTACTCGAGGGCGCGCATTGATAGCACGACGGAAGCATTCCATCGTGTGTGCGTGCGCGTTGGCAACTGCAAGGGACGCTTTGACCTTCGGCTCCGAGAGGCGGGGCGATCGAATTGGAGCCGACGTCGCCATTGCGAGTTTGCGCAGCAATGAGTGACGCAGCCTCTTCGGTCCGAGTCAGGCGAAGACCATTGTGCCTCGTTGAACGTTCAGAACCTCAAGCTCGCCGGAGAAAGCCTCCCGGGGTGCGATGAATTGCCCCTAGTGTCTTTCGCTTGCTTTGTGATTGATTTCAGCTCTAGGTGTCTCCTTTGTTACGTTGTTCATGAAGTGGTTAGACTCCTTGACGGAAGTGAAAGTCTTCGTCGTCAGCCTGGAGGACTCGAGTATGTTCTTCAGAAGAGGCTCGAGTGCCTCTGGAGTGATGCAGGCCCAGCACGGCACTATGATGAAATTTAGCGCGCTCTTTGCATTTGATAAGGTCGTACATTGTTCCACGGTTGTGTGGCTTGAGAGAGAGGCTGAGGGGGCGTCTTTGACCGGATTCGTCTCCCCGCGGCATCAATCCATGTACGCGAGCAAATTGTGGCGTCTTATTACTGTGTCGGAAGGCTGCGAGATCGCTCGCTTTTGGGTACCGACTTGACTCATTAGCTTTCTCGGATCTCACGGGAGGTTATGCTAATCACGAGAGACATAATGGTCCGTAAAGCACACCTTAAGGCCATTGAGGGCTTTAAAAGCGCAGGGCGTTGTTAATTATGTTCGTGCCCTTCGCTTAATGTTTGGTTCCACATGCTACCTCATCCGGCTAAGTTCTGAATTTATGCGTCCTCCGTGACAAAATACAGTAATAATCACGATTGCCTTCGTCTTTGGCCATCAGCATACAGCCAGCAAGAGCATCCTCTAATCAGAACGGTGAAGAACCACGGCCCGCATGCCAGAACAGCGTCTCAGCTGAGACTGAGTGAAAAAAACAAAAAAAAACACTGCAAGGGGCTGGGACGCGCAAGTGTCTAAATTTGAGCACCCCCCCCCCCCCCATTCCCCAGCTCGTGCACTGGCTTTGGCAGTACTTTCTTTCCCCCAGTCTCAGCCGTTGTTTCTAACAAACCGGTCCTAAGCCGGCCCAGTAGCTCGACGAGATGTGTGAATTATTCACCATGTTTCTCATACCCTTCCGACACAAACGTTTTTGCGCTTTCGTGGGCCAACACTTTTCTACGTGTATTTTTGTGTCCAATAAAATTATTAATGATTAATTAATCGCATATATAGCAAGCGAAACATAGGCTAGGGCAGTGGTTCTCAACCATCGGTGTTTCGCGGACCCCTTGTGGATCGGCGGAGATGATGGAGGACCCCGTTTGTGGTGAGGGGAGAGGAAAGGTATAGGTTAAATATAATAATAATTTAATAAATGAATATAACTGAAGGTTAGTGTGAAGTAGACCTTTTTTATTGATATGCACACGAGAAAACTGGCCCGAGAACTGAAACATTTCTTCTCAACCTGAGAAAGACAACTTTTACTGCCGGGCTTGACTGATGAGCCAGGGCTTCGCGGACCCCTAGAATGCCTTCGCGGACCCCAAAGGGTCCGCGGACCCCCATTTGAGAACCACTGGGCTAGGGTGTCAGGCCATTTGCGCGCCGCGTTCCGTTAACAGAGGTATCCTGTATCTCCCATTACCATGCACCCTCCGAACAACTCCTTTGGACTTCCCGATTGCTTTACTTGCTCATTAAAGTCCAGCCCATACTGACAGCTCGCGCATGACTGAACGCATCGCACAGCTGACTCATCGGAGTCGCCACGAAACCGCCAACCAATCAGGGGCGACCCAAAACACAAACCGAAAGAAACCGAGCCGCTGCTCCACGCCCACGCGCGGCGTGTTTCAGGAAGGTCAGACGCAGGGTGCACCATGATCCAACGGGCGTCTCGCTTCCGGCCACCGCCTTTGTTCCCGGGCGTGTGATAACGACGATGGTGGCACGCGGCTATTATTTCCCAATAAGGGCGCCAACTGGTCAAGGGTTCGCTCGGCGAGAGGCCGCCGGGTGGGCGAGTGAAGATAGTGAAGAGCTCTCTCTCTCCTGGAGAAAAGCAAGAGCGTCCATTTTGTTTTTTTCCTCCCCATATGGAGGGCGAGAGCGAAGCTCGCCTCTGCGTTCGTTAATTGCGACCTTATTGCGGGTCAGGCCATCGATCAAGCCGGACTAAGCACATCTTGACCGACCGATAACCATCGTGGCGGTACACTGTAGTGGCGGGACATCCGCGCCAGATGCCTCCGTGAGAGATGTCTACGTCGCCGCCAGCTCAAGCCCGGAGGTGCTTGTTGCTCTTGCTGCTGCTGCTCGCACGCGGCTGTGGTGCCACACCGTGCGTTCGCTTAATAAGCTTCCGGCATACTTCGTTTATGCGAGAATCAACCGAAAGACTGCTCCGACCTAGTATTCTGTTTTCCACAGCACGTTCAAATCGCTGCAAAGCGGATTTCCTGGGGAACGTTGCTCCGCGGCCTCGGTGATGATGTCGCGCTAATGATGTCAGTTCGATTTCTGCAAGATGTCCGACGCCGGCGTTGGGAAGGTTCACAATCGCGTCGACTGTTGCCCTTCACTGCGCACTGGGGTTGCTTTTCCTTCCGTATAACGTTCGGTGGCTCCTTCTGTGAAAGAAAGAAAAGTAACATTTGGCTTGCATGGTGATGTGTAACTTTCCATGTGTTCTGTATCTCAGACGAAGTAGGCACCACCTCATTCAGCCATAAACACGTCGTGACAGCATCGATAATGTTACCTAAAATGCAATGCACATGCCCCGTGAAACGCCCGGTGTGTTATACGACATTTCGAATAGATGGGCGAATTCCACACATAAAACACCAAGACATAGAAAAGACGTGCACGTTGGCATTATCCATGACGGAGGAATTCACTATATTTTTTTTTCTTATTCAGATAACACTTATCTTCTTCTAATACTTTTATTTTGTTCAAAACTTAATAACGCTTCATTCTATTTCATTTATTTTCTCTCAGGGCCAGAAGGCATTATATAGAGGAGTGGGTTAGTTATTTAAAAATACAAGAATACATCGCCAACAAGGCAAACATACATTAATATAAATAAACAAGGTAAGAAATACGTCAATACAAGAATAAAAAAAAATAAGTACAAACATTGCTAAGAAACATGATTAAAAATTGTAATTGAAGTTTTTAGATCAGTTAACTATTGAGACTATTGATGCGGGAAGGGGATTACAATCAATGGATGTCTGAGAAAAGAAGAGGCATTGCAAGTAGAGGCGCTACTATGGGGTGTGCCTACCTTTAGTCGGTGATCTATGCGCCATGATATGTAACATGGTTCTGAAAATAACATTCTACGAAGTGCTGGGTCATAGTGATATATTCTTGTGAAATAAACATAAACTATATATATTTTTCTGCGGGAAGAGAGGCTAGACAACGAGAGAGATGCTTTCATAGAGGTGACACTGGCTGTGCGGTAAGAGTAAAAACAAAAAGAAAAGAAACGAGCAGAACCATTTTGAATTGACTCAAGAGCAGATGCAAGGGTGACTCCAGGGTCCCAAATAGAGGCTGCATATTCAAGTTTAGTACGGATTAGAGTTTTATACAAAATTAGCTTTAAAGACTGAAGACAGGCGCTGAAAAAAATAAGGACAACAAGAGACGTAAACACTGGCGCACTCGCAACTAACATTTATTGAAAAAACAAATCCCTTATATAGCCGTGAAAAAAAAAACACCTTCGTCACGACTAGGCACGGTGTAGACCCGTTTCTAGAAAATCAAGTTATTTTGTCGATAAGGTTATAGAAGTGTCACGTGTGCACATCTTGCCTTTTGCTTTGATTTCAAAAGCCTCGTGGAGCTCCCTGGATATCTTATCTGGGTATCTGGCCAGAAATGTTGTGTCTTCTTCTTGTCCTTGCGTTTTCAGTGCCTGTCTTCGATCATGAACCAACTGACCCAAATTGCCGTATTAATGTAGCTTTAAAGAAACAAGAGTGCGCGAAACATTTGCTTTGAGATAACCTAGTAAGTGATTATCGTTGTTAGTGACGTATTCAACATGGGCTCGGAAAGGTCATTGACAATACGAGCACCGTGGTGTTTGTAGGAGGAAACAGAAAGGAGGATAAAATGGGTAATGTAGTAGGTGGGACAAGCGTTATTTTGACGAGACACTCTAATAGACCTACATTTAGAAATGTTAAGTTCCATAAGACATTTTGTGCTCCAGTAGTTTACGTTCTTAATATCAGTTTGGAGGGCAGAGATGTCCAAACTGTTATTAATCTTTTTTTTATAAATACCACAGTCGTTAGCATACAAGCTAATAGAGGAAGAGATACGCATGGATAGATCGTTAGTATACATAAGAAATAATAGTGAACCGAGTACGGAACCTTGTGGTAGATCAAAGTTAACACAACACGATGAAGAACTTGTTCCGACATCAATCTCTTACGTATACTTGAGACTATACCTAAGAGAATGAAGCACTAAGTATCTTAGTTAAACGTCACCCGCTACTCTCAGGCTTCTAACGGAGGTTACTTTTTACGTTGAGAGTACGTTAGAATATCCTGTTTCTGCGTATAATAGTAATAGCACTAATAATAAAAATAATAAAATTATTAATAAATAAACAGTCACATCTTTTATATTAACAAATCTGTCATCAAAACCACCAAATAAACAAAAATAATATATATACATTAAAAAACAGTAAGCTTAGGCAGAGCAGAGGAAATTTGTTCGAGGGAAGCTGTTGTTGATTCCCGGTGGCCTATCTGTCCTCCCAGTCATCGAGTAACCGCGATAAACGGCACACACAAAAGCGGTCTGTTTGTCCGATCAGAGGTTTTGCTTGTCCCGGTCCGCTGGTCGACGCGAGTAGCCTGACAACCGGCATGGATTGTTGCTCGCCTCAAAAGTCATCTCGAAGCCGAGGGCTAGCGCCCTTCTAATGAATTCGTGCTGCATAAATTCATGATCTGGGGGAAACAGAAGCGAGGCGGGAAGAGAAAGAGGCCAGAGAAAGAAGAATGCAAAACAACAAAAGTGTCAGCATATATATTTTTTTTTTGGCAGAGCTGGTTTATATTTTGTCGGCATCATACGTGCCCACTGTCAGCGAAGCGGCGCATCCTTTTCATCGAATCTCGTCTGTCGCATGACATTCGAGAGCTGGATGACCACTGCCGATGCAAGTATAAACTCACATCAACGGGCGCCCACTCTCGCTTTTTGAGGTCGCATTGACAGACGCACGAGTAACGACGATTCCTTTCAATGGGCGGCGGGTTGCGCCACCTACAGCCACTGGAAAGTCTTGGGAAGTCACCGCCCGCTGAAATTTTCTCGCGACACAGAGTTAGAATACTCAAAGTACTAATGTCAAGAGCAACTGCGAGACGCGCCATGTGTCTTTTTCTCAGTTCCTGAATGGGTCATACATAAGTAGCTTGTGAGCAACGAACGGCGACAGACAGCAAACTCTGCGTGCTCTGAGACGCGTACACCCCTTGTTGCGTAGTCTCTGGCGGGATGAGATCGGCAGGAGGGTGCTTCAGTTGTCGCGCCTCGTGTTCGAGGCTTCCTATACCCCCGATTACGCTTCGTTGCCTCGTGAACCTCGAGCCAGCACGTGCAGCCAAAGCATAACGAAAGGCAATGAGTGAGTGCCTTAGGCCAAGCGTCCGAAGGAGACGTCCCGCCGTTCTCATTCTGTCAGCAACTATAGCACCCTTTTAACTCTAGACTCTTTTCAAAGGTGTGCGCCACTGCCTGTCCGCAATAGACCCTTTCCAACAGTCTATCGAGCAACATTGTTTGGTCACCATTGCTTGCTCACGAAGCGCGTCATTGGCTCCGAGTACCCGCCGAACGGTGACGTCAGCGCTCGTTATCGACCCGAGCTGAGTCGAGTTGACGCCGAACGCTGACGTCACCCTCGTGTCCAATACATGCTCAGAGTATGTGAGCAAGCATTGGCGGACAGTCGTTGGCGCGGACTTTTGAAAAGTGTATATTGCTCGATCACGTACTCTGAGCATGTATTGGACACGAGGATTGCTTCAGCGTAGGACGAGGACTCGGTTCCAGTTACATGCTTCCTGTCCAAGCAATGGCGACCGCTAATGTTGCTTGATCAATTTTTAGAAAGGGTCCATTGAGGGTCTTCAAATTCTCGCGAAATAACATGTCTATGGGAAAAAAAGAATTGTACTGCGAACGACAGCTTGGGTTGTCAGTAAGCTAAGCGTGCCTTGTTGGCAGAAAAAAGTTGTTTGTCGTCCTAGTTGGACTAGACGGACTACGTTATCTGGTTAGTATTAATCCAGATGACGAAACGAGTCAAGGCCACGAGAGGTTAGCTCATTCCACTAGTGGCGTAGCCATAATTTTCTTTCGGGGGTGGCTGAGGTGGCTGGAATTTCCATGACTTGGGGTGCGGGAATGAAGGGGGGGGAGGGTTGAAAATACATGTGTATATTATTCGTAACTCCAACGCTCTATAGATGGCGGGGTGGTAGTTCTAAGGTGGCGGAAGAGACAGGGATAGATTTTCCAGGCGCCTGCTCGCTGACGCTGTTCCGTGTGCACGGGAGCAGTAGATGAGGAGGGAGGAGGAGAGGGTACGGATGAGGAGGAGGGGCATACTGTCCCTTCCGTCCCCTCCACTCCTCCCCCTCAAGAGCTGCGCTCTAATTCGAGATTACAGGGAGTTGTTAACGGCTTTCATTTTTTGTGCCTTTGCCACCAACAGCTCGACAAATCACGTACAGAAAAAGAAAACGCACAAAAGACGACGAGCACCATGTGACAGTACTCGAATGTCTCCCTCGGGTTTTAGGGTTGGCTGCGGTTAATCTCAAACCGAATGTAATGATTAGGGATGTCGCGAACTTTTTCTAACCGAAGTTTCGATGATCGAATCAAGCGGTTCGAAAGGTTCGAAAGATTTCGAATTGTCGAACTTTCTATATCGTAAAAATCGACGGTAGTCGAATTTTCGACCTTGTTAAACTAAGAAGTTCGACGCTTTTCGAACCGTCGAACTTATTACGCTAAAAAATTCGAACCCTTTCGAACTTTCGAACTTATTACGCTGCAAAATTCGATGCTTGTCGAACTTTCGAACTTGATAGACCAAAAAATCGAGAAATTTCGACCTTTCGAATTTTTCGCACTAAAAAGTTCGAAGCTTTTCGAACTTTCCAACTTCCTACGCCAAGGAATTCGATAATTTTCTAACTTTCTAACTTATTTATCAAAAGAAATCGAAAAGTTTCGAACTATCGAATCCTGAAAAATCAAAAAGTTCGACGAACTTCGAACTTTTAGGCTAAAAGTTCGACGTTCGTCGAACTTCGAAAGACCGGCGGACGGTTTCATTTGAATTCAAGTAGTGAGGTACATTCGTAATTTTTTTTCTCTCCAATATTTACATGCGGTGCTGCGTTCATTACGAAAGACAATGCCGTTTCTTACAATGTTCTGGCACGCTCAGTTTTAAAGAAATAAATTCCCGAAAGGGCGAGGAAGGACGACGGGTTTTTGACGATTGTCGTTTGTGCGATATTTGAAGCGCGCTAAAGCCGAAGCTATTTACGGTAGAGATGTTAAACTTTTTAAGAACGATCTATGTGTAGCTTAGGTAAGTGTCGTCTCAATATGTGACTATTGTTATTCAAGATGAGTTCAAAATGAGATATCGCGTTTAAATTAACACCACAGACAGTACATACAATTGCCATCTGTAGAATACAAAATAATGTATTTATTGTTTTTTTCACGTTGAGGAATAAATTAACTCATGGGGAAGATTTCTAATATTAATCAAGTTCAGCACATCATTGTTATTATTATTATTATTATGTGTCCCTATTTTTTGCCAATGTGTCCCTATTTTTTGTTCATACACTGTGAAGTACCTTGGAATCACATTCGATTCAGATCTCTCCTGGAACTCACACCTATCAAAACTCTGTTCCAATATAGACCGATCTCATCACATCAGCCAGTTTGACTACGCCACCGCTCCCGCAATGCATCGAGGGAACTTTAGTCTTTGAGCACGTGCGACAACCTCGCTGGAGCTCTGCGCGTGTAGAGCATGAGACAGCCCGAGCCCTCTCGTGCACTGCTGTCTGCCTGCCGTGAACTAAAGTTATGGCGGCTTCACGCACGCGCCAAACGCTTAGTGAGATCGGTCTATTAAGAAGCGTTTCCTGCTTGTTATATCATATCAAGACATTTCTACCTTTTAATATCAGGAAGCTTATAGCTCACTCGTTAGCTTATGGTACACTCCGATACGGCGTAACAGTCTTTGGCCAATGCTCTGGACTGTGGCAGACCAAGATAAATACCATTTTAAAAGGAATCTTACGGAATGTTCAGTATAAACCTGCATCCTCAAATCACGATCTTTTTAAGGCTTTGTCCATGCCAAATCTGCAATCTTTGTTTCTTGAATCAGTCGTGCTTGAACACTACTGGAAGGATGATTTTAAAACTCTTCGTCCGAATATGAGACAATTACGAAAAATATCAAAGTTTCTTGTTCCCGCTTACTATACACGCTATGGTAAGAACATGCGGTCGGTCTATGTGCCTCAAATTTTTAATTCCCTACCTCCCAGCTTATGTGACTTTACCTCAAGAAAAAAGCTCAGAAGAGCGCTTCGACATATTGATATGACCGACGAACCCTTGTGAATATTTTATAATCAGTTTTTCTTCCCAACATTTTTTTAAGAAGTGTGTTTTTTTATTGTTTTTTTTAGTTATTATTTATTAAGATGATATGAGAACAAAGGAAGTCATCAAGATCTTCAGTGTCACAAGAACTGGACAAGACTTTCTACTACTTTCAATGGCAAACAATGGCGAAAAGTGACGCCAGTGCCATATGTGTGTGTGTGTGTGTGTGTGTTTGTGTGTGTGTTTGTGTGTGTGTGTGTGTGTGTGTGTGTGTTGTTTTAAGTAAGTTTCTGACTTAAAGGTTTTTTGGGGGAGGGGGAGCGTTAGTATGCAGTTGGAACTGCTGTAAAAACCTAGTGATTATTCTGCATTTTTATCTAGAACTGATTCCTTTATTTTTATGCAATTACATAGCTGGTTTTGCCGCACAAGCCCATGATGGCTTTGGCGAACCTGCACTGTGCCTCGATTATGCTCTTCCTTCACAAATAAATTTATTATTATTTATTATTTATTATTATTATTATTATTATTAATTATTATTACAAAAAAGTGAACGGTATTTTAAAAGGAATTTTGAGAAACGTGTGCTATGGCATGAGTTTTTCTAATTTAAATTTATTTCAAACTTTATCAATGCCGAACTTTCGATCTTTGTTTCTAGAGACAGTAGGGCTCAATTACAACTGGAAGGACGACTTTAAATCTACTCACCCCGTCACACGGCAATTGCGGAAAGTTCCTCAGTTCCAACATGTTATACACGGTATGGGAAAAACATGCGTTCATTTTATGTCCCTCACATTTTCAACGAGTTACCACCAAGTCTCTCGAACCTTACTTCCAAAAAAAAAACTTAAAAAAGAACTGCGCAATATATTTATCAACGAAGAAACTGTGTGATCATTAACTATATTGTTATGTGATATTTTATTGAACATAGTTACAGTTGCGCACACAAGGACAAGGACAGAGAAGAGAAACACGTAGACGACAGACAAGCGCACACTCACAACTCATATATTAACGAAGTAGGAAAAGAAAGAGGTACAGAACGCGGAATCCGCTCGAGCCTTAGCCACACAGGCGCGAGGAACCACTGGCCCCAGGGCTCGAGGGGTACATGTGAAATTACCCACATGAAAAAGATTTTAGGAAGGCAATTTCCTCCTCTGTTAATGAAACAGACGGAAAGCTAACACATCGCTCGCCCATGCTCAGAATAATAAAGGCTTCAAAAATCTCTCTGGTGTGTTTTTCTCGGTACCTGCCTATTATCTTGGTTTCCGCTAAGGATGGCGTACATTTACAAGATTTACAGTGCAGGGGTAGATGGCCCCCCACCGTAGACTTTAGAGAAAGATTGTGCTCTCTTAGCCGATCGTTCACACACCGTCCAGTCTGTCCAACGTAGCTTTTACCACATGAAAGGGGAATACTATATACTACACTCAGGGAGCAGGGCACATAAACGTGTGAGTGGTTCTTGGGGCACATATGTTTTTTTATATTGTTTACCTTAGCATGGACTTTTTGACAAATTTGAGCCATTTTTTGGGGAGCTGACATCACTATAGGGACCCCGTACCGGCTAGCCACCTTTTTAAGATTGTGGGAAATTTTATGCATATACGGGACGACCACAACTCTTTTTTTGTCAAAAGTGGGCTTAGGTTTTTGAGCTCCCTTCACTCTCTTGACCAATGTTGCCACTACCTCACTCAGCACCTGCATTGGAAAGCCCGAGGATGTCAGCCTCTCAATTTGAGCTTCGAAACTACATTGGATGGTATGAAAACAAGACTTATTTAAGGCGCTTGTAAGGCATGACATAGCTATACCCCTTTTAACAACTTTGGAGTGAGAGGACGTGTAGTTTAAGATGCCTTTCTTGGAGCGAGGGAAAAGGTCCAGCACAGGTGATTGGGTAGCAGGGAAAGCGAGAGGTCCAGAAATTGCAAAATTCCTTCCTTTGGCGTTTCACAGGTAAAGATCAGTCCTAAACCACATTTGTGGAAAATGTCCATTGTCTTACTGACAACGTCATCATCGACTGTTTTTTTGTACACCAGCAGGAAGTCATCGACATATCTAAACACTTTTGTAATAGTCGTAGGATCAATGGAGGACTCAATAGCACGGTCAACACCCGAAAGAAAAATATCGCTCAAAACCGGTGCTACACATGATCCAATGCACACACCCGACTTTTGCAAATAAATCCCATTTTGCCACCCTATGAAAGTGGAATTAAGATAGAAAAGGAGAAGCTCTAGGAAACTTTCTAAGGTTACCCCGCTTGAGTTCCGGAAGGAAAGTTCATCATGTGACTCAATGCAGGACCTGACAGAGGCAAGCAACGAATCATGGGGAAGTGAGTAGAAGAGGTCCTGAACATCCACGCTGAAGACACTGTGATTGTTAAAGTCATTTGTCTTCAGAGAATCAAGAACGGCTTCCGAATTGCTGATCAGAAAGGGATCGTTAATTTTTAACCCTGAAAGGTGTTTTTGCAAATATGTCGACACTTGCCGTTGCCACGAACCTCTTTCAGTGACAATAGCTCGGAATGGGCACGCTTCCTTGTGTGTTTTGGCACTGAAGAAGATTTCTAAGTGCAGCTCTTCAGCTTTTTTATGTTGACAGCTAACTGTGTTAACGTGAGACGTTCACACAGACTGAGAGCCTGGCTCTTCACTTTTTTCTTCACAATCTGCACGAGTCGAAAGTTCTTTTGTACTGCTGCGCAGGCTTTTTCATTATACATGCCTTCAGGCATTATCACGAAGGAGCCTTCTTTATCGGCCTCCAAAACACGCTGTTGGTTGTCAACCAAAAAGTTAACCAGAGGCCTAGGATCTTGGGTCTGGACTTTCCTCGAACCAGAGATGGCTTCAACACATTCGGATATACATCGAGGTCGTATCTTCTCATCGGTCTTGTACGCCACCTTTCTTGCCAAAGTAAGTAGCTCCGGAGGTCGCAGGTTTGGTTGAAAGCAATACTCGGGACCAAGATCCAAGGTTGATTGAAGGGATTGAGGCACCACAACATCCCCGAGGTTGGTAAATCTCCCTGTAGCTGTAACAGGTTTCTTCTTCTTTTTGGGGAGGTTTTGTCGTACTCGCTGCCACAAAAACTCGGTAACATTACTTAATATCCTATTCATTTCAGAAAAGGATCGTCGTTGCCGGTACAAATCGCCCCCACTGACGCCACAGGCAACCCACAGGCAGTCTTTGAAGAATCTTGCCTGGCGCCTTAAATAAGTCTTGCGCTTTGTTTGTTTTCATACCATCCAATGTAGTTTCGAAGCTCAAATTGAGAGGCTGACATCCTCGGGCTTTCCAATGCAGGTGCTGAGTGAGGTAGTGGCAACATTGGTCAAGAGAGTGAAGGGAGCTCAAAAACCTAAGCCCACTTTTGACAAAAAAAGAGTTGTGGTCGTCCCGTATATGCATAAAATTTCCCACAATCTTAAAAAGGTGGCTAGCCGGTACGGGGTCCCTATAGTGATGTCAGCTCCCCAAAAAATGGCTCAAATTTGTCAAAAAGTCCATGCTAAGGTAAACAATATAAAAAAACATATGTGCCCCAAGAACCACTCACACGTTTATGTGCCCTGCTCCCTGAGTGTAGTATATAGTATTCCCCTTTCATGTGGTAAAAGCTACGTTGGACAGACTGGACGGTGTGTGAACGATCGGCTAAGAGAGCACAATCTTTCTCTAAAGTCTACGGTGGGGGGCCATCTACCCCTGCACTGTAAATCTTGTAAATGTACGCCATCCTTAGCGGAAACCAAGATAATAGGCAGGTACCGAGAAAAACACACCAGAGAGATTTTTGAAGCCTTTATTATTCTGAGCATGGGCGAGCGATGTGTTAGCTTTCCGTCTGTTTCATTAACAGAGGAGGAAATTGCCTTCCTAAAATCTTTTTCATGTGGGTAATTTCACATGTACCCCTCGAGCCCTGGGGCCAGTGGTTCCTCGCGCCTGTGTGGCTAAGGCTCGAGCGGATTCCGCGTTCTGTACCTCTTTCTTTTCCTACTTCGTTAATATATGAGTTGTGAGTGTGCGCTTGTCTGTCGTCTACGTGTTTCTCTTCTCTGTCCTTGTCCTTGTGTGCGCAACTGTAACTATGTTCAATACCTACCAACTCGCCCAACTGTCTACTCTGCTACAGATATTTTATTGCTTCGCGCAGAAACTATCTTCTCGTCTATCAATTATTTTTCTAATTTATTTGTATGTGAGTGGCGCACTCTAACGTCTAGCTATACGAGTAACTGCTTTAGCTTCTGTGCAATACACGTTCGTGCTCATTTTCTAATACTGTCTGTTAATCTGCTGGACAAGAACTTGATCCTTTGAAATTTGACTTTTGATGAGGTGTGACTCTGAACTGGTGCTTTCATATTGCCTTGTGTTTTTTTTCTTTTTTTTTCTATTACTTTCTGGAGCTTTCCTGTGAATCACTGTAATCTTTAAGGTTCAGTCCCACAAGCCCTTGTTGGCTTAGACGAACCTGCCTTCTGCTCTTTTGAACTAACCCAGTGTAAATAAATTTATTATTATTATTATTATTATTATTATTATTATTATTATTATTATTATTATTATTATTATTATTATTATTATTATTATTATTATTATTATTATTATTATTATTATTATTATATCATTATTATTTTGCTTTACGTTTCTGGGAAGAGTTTCTTTTAGCCTGTACACATTTTGGTAGGAGAAACTTGTTTCGAAGTTCTGAGCTTCTGAATATGCAAGAATACAACACTTCCGGCATCTCTTTATAGTTTCTTTCTTTTTTTTCTCTCCAGTTTTTTATCACCGCATTTATTGTTATGTTTATCTTTCTTTTACCAATGGCACAGTTATTGAGGTCGAAAAGACATAGCTTGAACTTCGGAACCTCTAAGCCTGTGACAAGTAGTGCCTTCTGACAACGAGTTTCCGACAATGACCGCCTACGGCGTCTACGCGATCTTTTATGCAGTGAAGAGCGACAGTAGTTATACATATACATAAATAATTTCAGATTAAAATAAGCTCATCACGCCCTCTTTTCCCGTATTTTTTCTTTAACAGTCCGAAATATCTGGAAGGGGGGAAGGGGGCTAGAGCACCCCCCGGCCCCCACCTCCCCCGTTTTTCCTCCTCCGACGCCACTTGTATGGTAGAACGCTCCTCGACCTCCAGTTGTGTCGGCTTCCGTGCTTTTTGCGGGGCGTTTCCTCCGTCCCGGAAAATAAACCTCCAGGACAATTATAAACTTAACTTACTATATGCCAGCGTCACTCGGGCGGCGTTCGATCGGATTACTACCAGCGTGCAAGGGGTGGGGAGGTATGTAGTTTGCCAGGTCGCTTCAAGGTTTTTCTGAGCCTCAACCTCCTGCCCGCCCCTGGCCGTTTCGAACTGGATGAGTATCGTAAAACAGTGCGTTCGTGCGATCACTACTGCGCTATGCACGGTAACCCCCCCCCCCCCGGGCTGGCGGTCAAAATTACTGATCTATTATCACACGTCACTCTGCACTGGCAAATATTCCAGCACATCCGGGAAACTCGTCGTGTCATTTAATTGCCTGACCAACTTCGCGCAGTCTAAATATCACACTCGAACTTTTCTAAACCTCATTTCGGGAAAACATTATTTCAAACTGAAACTGTGGAGTTACATTAAAACCGGACTTCGAATGTTGAAAACTTGGACTTGAAAAAAATCCAAAATCTGCGATTTTTTTCGAAATTAGTTTTAAAAGAGAATCGAAACTTTCGAACTTTTCTACCTTTATGTAGAAATAAATTCGAAATCTTCGAATTGTTCGAACTCTATGTCTATAAAAATTCGAAGAGTTCGAATTTTTCCAATTTTATATCCAAAGAATTTTGAAATCTTCGAATTTTTCGAACTTCAGATTTCAAGAAATTCAAATTTTTCGATTATCTCGAATTTTTAAGTAGGGAAAGTTCGAAATCTTCGAATTTATCGAACCTCAAGTAAAAGAATATTCGAAATATTCGAACCCGAAATTTTAGAAACAGTGAAAACTTCGAATTTTTCGAATTCGAAACTCGGTCGGTACGAAAATATCAAAATTTTTCGATATGCGAACCTCAGTTTGCTTCGAAAACATCGAAACCTTTGGAAATCGAACCTAGGGTGGTTCGCGACATCCCTAGTAATGATGCAAGAAACCTGCTCAAGGTATATTATTTATTACCTAAACCCGTAAAAGCAGTATTGCGGCAATTAAATTTTATCATTCAGATTTTTTAGTGTTAATATACGACTCTTCCTTTTGAGTTGGTCACGACGATAACAACTTAGAGTGCGCGGCTGAGAAACTTGATAGTTTTATCATAATTATAATTGGGAGGCAGTACGTACGAACCACAAATTTCTAAATATTGCGTGGGGTAATAAAAAATATCTCGTCGAAATCGCGTCTATACCACGCGGATTCTAGGACTTCATCAGTCCGTGTAGAGTAATTTAATTACTTACTAATAGCTCTTGGATGTTTATTAATTTTCTATAAATCGTGAATGTTTTTCTCGATCCGTAGTTCCTCCCTTGAGAAGCAAACCATGAAGACGTTCTTTCGCTTCGCTCTCCTTCCAGTGGCGCTGGTTGTGGTTTCTGGCAGAATTATCGCGGGCTACCCGTCCGGTGAGTGCATATTTATGGTGAAATCCGCTTTAGAATTTTAAATACTAATAACTCTTTCCTTTTAGATCACACATCTGAGAATATTTTTGTTTTTGTTTATGAAGCTCGATTGGAATATAAATGTGTTGGCTATATTTTACGCCGGAAGGTACAACTTCGAATGTAGACCCATCAGAGAAAAAAGCGCCATGTGTCGTAAGCACTGGCAACCAGCGCCAGCCGCCATGCTGCAGGGTAGTATTGCGTCTTTGCATACGTGGCATAGGCCGCAGACTCTTGTCTGACTGCGTCAGTTCCGCGGCCCACGATGAAAAACGTACTACTGCTGCGTACACCTCTGTAAACAGAGTGGCTACGTATATTCGTAAATGCACTCGTTACCTGTTGACGGGCGTCGGTCGGGTGGGGATATTCAGCGGCGTAGCCGCGCAGACACTTGCCTGCTCAAGTGCAAGAAAGGAACACGAGCCGTTCCCACCCCACGCTTCTTGGGCGTGTTTGAGTCTGGTGTTTTTAATCTCACTTTGTAGCGTTTTTAAAGGTAAAGTTTTTAAGTTTCATTTCATATGAAGAAATCAAAGCGCCAAATACAATTGTAATGTTGCTCGTGGTACGTACCGCTTGTGGACATGACAGCTTCGGGAGCGCGTAGCTTCAGGTATGCGCGAGCTCGCGGTGCTTCCAATTCGCACGTGCAGATTATGTGTTAGGTACGTGCGAAGCCATACGACCTCACACTTCAACCTGCCTGTAGCGCGTACGCACCTGTGCAGCGCATGCTTTATGCAGAGCAACATGCACGCGCTTGCAGCTTCTGCTTCACTACAAACCTGCTGCTCTGCGACTACAGGGTGTTTCAAAATAAAGTTTCGACTCTAAAACTGCCCGCAGAAATCAGGGACTCGACGTACCAAGCAGAAACGTACCTTGAATAGGTCATTTACTGATCGAATTTTCGCATTAAAATTTTAAGTCTTAATTCCAAGTACAAAAAACAAAAAATAAATAAAATTCAGATATGCCCAAGAAGGTAAGATTTTTTTATATTAATTTTTTTCGCACTTGAAGCAGAGGCTTGCATTTGTATTGTTTAAATGGGACAAGTAAAATACGTATTTGAGGCAAACTTGATACGCTCAGTCGCTGATTTTTTACGGGCCATTAATTGTAACTTGCAGCTTTATTTTGAGATATTGAAAAATATGCGGCTCAACGTATCAAGTTGAAACTTGCCTCGCATACGTATTATACTAGTCCCATTGACATATTGAAATTTCAAATTTCTAGTTTAAGAACGATAAAAAAAAACTGACCCAATTAGAAGCATAGGCTTTTTATTCGTATTTGGAATAGTGACTTCAATTTTAATGCGTGGTTCCGACCAGTAAAATACGTATTCGATGTAAGTTTATACTTGATACCTCTAGTTCTTGACTTGTTGCAGGTCGATTTTAGAGTCGAAACGTTTATTTTGAAACACCCTGTACAACAACTTAAAATTTTACATGTTTTGTATTATATATTGTACACGATTTTTGTCGTAGTACATGAAACCCATGATGGCCGTGTACTGACAATGGCTCGTGTGGGTCTGCGTATTTGAACACGAAGAAGCAATGTGCAGTGTAGAAATTTGGAAGGGTCGGGGGTAGCGGGGTCGGATTTCTGGCTCTTAAAATTATGGAAGTCATCAAAACGTAGAAGTCGCGTAATCCCGCTCAAATCGCCCGGCTCAGCCAGAGTGGTACTTGCATTTTAATGACACTTAATTTTGTATTTGCATATTTCATTATATAGGCTCCCCAAGAGACAGGGAGAACAACACAAGATGGATAGCCGCCCTTAACGAGGAAGGTTTAGCTACTGTTCGAAGGAGCGCTCTGACTGCGATCGGCTCTTGTAGACGCGATGTATTTCGTCATCTTTAATGGCTGGGAGTTGGGAAATTTCGTTTACCCAACCGGTGCTAGGGAAAACGCTACCTGCTGCCATACAGAGGCGAAGAAACCGAGGAAATGCAAGAACGCCACATTGTAGACAACTGTACCGGCCGCAACGGAGTCCTTCCCCATGGCGCCGGCCGCCCAATGTTGTTGGACTTGTTCAGCGGATTTTCGCTGTTGCCAGATTTTTGAAAGGGATTGGGTTAGTTGGTGCGTATTGGTAACAGGAGAAACAACGCAAAAAATACACAAGAAAAGAACACAAAAGTCAAAAGCATAGCGTTGACTCATGACTTCGTGTTTTTTTTTCTTCTTCTTTGATGCCGTTGTGTCCCGATGAAACAAACAAACAAAGTCGTGAATTATCGTTGTGTTTGTGTCTTTTGTGTTCTTGTCCCTCCGCCTTTTGCGCTGTTTTCTCCCGCTACGAGTGTTTATGGCTTAGCGGCAAAACGGATTACTTGAGAGTTAGAAAAAACAACAGGAAACAACAACAACAAGAGTTTAGGTCCCTCGAGCAGACTGAAGCGTCGCCACCATGCATCCGTAGAACTTCGTGGCATGAACAGTCCGACGTCCCAAGTTTCTCGGGCGACACAAAGCGATGGGGTCCCTTAATCTAAAACTCTCTGGTGAATATTGAAGAATTAAAAACAGCGCGAACAAGACGAAGAACAAGAGGAGACATAGACAGACAGAGCGCTGCAGTTTCTCGCTCAAGTCCAATCGCAGCCGACTGTACAGACCTTTGCGAAAGTCGCCTTCTGAGCGCTGCCATCTCTGTCTGCTGGGCTCTGGAAAGCCTTCTGAGCGTGCGCTGTTTGTTGCTCTGCATTGCGGTTTAACAGAGCCTGAGCATGGCGTCCACCGCTCAGTGACTCAGCATTTCTCACCCGGGTAATAAGCGATGGAAAAGGTGTATATACGACCCGATAAAGCCAATCGATCGGGGCCAGAAATTGCACCGTCATGGTGCTCGTCGTCTTTCTGCGCTTACCGTCGCCGGCTAAAGCAGTCACGCTAAGAACGAAGCGTGGGGTGCAGTCGCTGTGCGTGAGGTGTTTAGCCGGTGATGTACGAAACGCACAAAGATGACAAGCCCCATGACGTGTGCAGTTTGGGTTTTGATTGATTGGCTATATCGGATCGGTTCGACTGCGGTCGAACTTGTAGAGTGTAGCAGAGTTTATAAAAAGCACAAATTCGTCTGCTTTGTGTTTTGCAGGGGGTTGCCGTGACGTCAGAACGCCGAACTCTGATTGGCTCCGATTAAAAGAATAGTGGATAGACCTCGATAGGTCTAGTATACCCACCGTCCATCCAATCGGAGCGCCAATCGGAGCCCGGCGTTCTGACGTCACCGCCTCCCCTGCGCAAGTATAGCGGGTGAACTTACGCTCGGGACACGTTCATGTTCCAGAGGAAGAAGACCCCCGCTGCTATCTTTGGTCGACAGAGATGCGCTGCTCGGAGCCTCCACGTCACTACTGGCGCTTTGACGGAGAACGATGCGTACGAGTGTGGGACAACGACATGTGTAATACACAAAACGTTCACGCGTCCAGGGCTGAATGCGAGAGAATCTGTGTTGACCGAACTCGGTGAACACTGATTCACGCGTATTTCTGCGTCCCCTGCGAACGAGAGAAGGAAAAAGTACAGGAAATAAAGAATCCAAATTTGCGTCGTGTTCTTTTTTTCTTTTCTTTTTTCAGGACATATAAAACGAACGCTTGGCTGTGACGTCACGCCTCAACGGTGGCGCTGCTGTCGGTGTGGTCCACATGCGCATGTTCTTCGTGCGAATCTGGTTTCTGCACACACGGGGCGCCCATGTACACCTGGTGGGGGAAAACGGCGTGAGCTTGCTCGTAATAAAACAGCTTTTTGTTCGTCCTCCACAGCGTTCCTGCCCAGTATAGTCCGTGCTCTGGTTATTGAGAATCCACAAATAACTTGGCATAATTAAACCGCTTCCGTGGCAAAATAGCAGTCATCATCGTAATAAGTTTCGGCATCTCGCGCTAAAAATAATATGCTTGAGAAGAGCGTTCGGGTCGCCATTTCCAGAGCCTTGCGCGGGTAAGTTTGATAATCCGCATCCGATCGGCGTCCGCAGACTTTGTATCCGTATCCGAGCCGTATCCACAAAATTTGGAGCCGCATCCGATTCACAATCCAGGCAATCCTTGTATATCATAAAATCAAGCATGAATGAAAAAAAAAAAACAAGTAGCATTGTTTAGGTTGTTCGCTCATCTTTGTACAAAGATATCTTCGGGTCACAATACGCGTTGGATGTCATTTTATGATTATCTATTTTATCGTGTTTATATCAAAAGCGATGAACCTTCCCGAGGCACTTCGCGTTGCTGGAAAAATGATTGCGGTTACGCGATCGTTCTAGGAGTCCGCGACACTGTGCCCAGAAGGAGCGCACAAAAATACCGTATTTACTCGAGTAATAACCGCACTGTTTATGAAGAAAACCTGAGGATTCGATTTTTCGCGGAGCACGCGGATTGCCAATGAACCGCGATCGACAGCATGATTCCAGCGGTTTACAGGACAGAGGTAACGTCTTCTTGCGCAGAGATACCATCTTCGAAGATTGCATTTGTATGGAGACTCGTGTTCTCGATCTAGTTATTCGCTATGTTATTTCTGCGCAACGCGATGATTGGCTGTATATGTGCTTTGTGGGAAAGTAGACGCAAGGGCCTTGTTCATAAATAGTGTGGCTATTATTTGAGTAATTACGGATATATATATACTGTAAACGACTTAATTTTCACGAATTCCACGAATCGCCTACATTTCGCGAAAAATAGGTCCCGCGAACGATTCGGGTAAAATGCAAACACATTGGAATTCAGTATATTGACATCCCACCACGTCGCGAAAATTAGAACCCGCGATTTATTCCAAAACTTCAGCTTTGACCTAAATCGCGAAATGTTCAGCCCGCGAAAAATAAGTCGTTTACAATATTCAAAGCGTAAATACCGTTTTGGAGCTGTCAGTTACTTACAAAAACCGCGCTTCTTTGAACTTTCTTTTTTCTTTTCGTTTTGCTATTATGGAAGAATATTTGTCTATCTCACCTTACATAGAAAGCGAAGTTTGAGTATGATATGTTATGTGATGCTTTCGTCTTCACTTTAGTGTCAAATACATTCTAATTACTTCTTCGACAGCTGTACCGTTTTGCAGACTTTATATACCTAGTTTTTGTTCTGGTTTCAATCCATACTTTTGTGTGTAGCATGAATAAATAAAACCGAGCTTTTCTTGACGTCTGCATTCTCAGCCAGAACTTATAGACCAGGAAATGTCTGAGTTGAATTCATCCAGTGAGAATGCATCACATAAATATAGATACTAAGACTGGCAAGATAAATGGAGCAAATTCAACTGCCGTCTTTATTGAAGAGCAATCTCACTTGGAGAATGTAGGATAGAGTTATTACAAGAAACGCTAGAGGTTTAGGTGGCGCTAGGTGTGCTGTTGCATTTTGAAGCAGACAGCTAACAGTCTAAATTTGACTTCCGGTAATGCATTCCTATAGGAAAACGCAAACGCGTTTTCTCTTCGCGCTCGATTATAAGAGCAAATTTTGCTTAGTGTTGTGACAGAATAGAAAGTTCAGAACGTTTTACGATCGGATGTACAAAAATATGTGTCAGAGCGTTTTTCTTTAGAATTCATGGCGTTGAACACTGCGCTAAAATAGCCCAATACACATGTATATTACGTGTTGACGTTGCAGACTGCTATTATAAGGCACGTATTTACGCATATAGTCAATGCTACGAAGCACACAGAGTGGATTCAGCTTGACCCGGCGAATCGGTGACCGAGGGGGTGAGGCATGTATGCCGCCCCCCCGCTGAATCAGCAGCCACTGGGCAGGGCAACCGTGCCGGCGGCGCCCAAGGAGACTCAAAGGCACCGCCGACCCTCGGCCGGGGATCGCTGTGCCCCCCCCGCTTACAAGCTGGTACGCCACTGTGACCCACCCTGCTCAGTTCCGATCTGGATGAGCATCGTACCGGCGTGCGGTCGTGTATCACTACTGCGTGGTGCGCGTTAAAGACCCCAGGCTAGCGGTTGTACTGCACTCGCTAAATTTCTCATCTACAGCGAGCGACTCGTCGCAACTTTGAAATGGCTGACCAACTACACGCTGTCTAAATATCACACAACCCCTATTATAATCAGCTTGACAAAACACCAAAAGGATGCTAATATACGTCATTATAGAAAACACGTGACGCTTGACGTCACGTGTTACGTCACGTGACGTATGACGTCACGTGACATAACGCATACTAACATTGCCAATATTCTTGCTAAACTTAGCGGGGAAGGAGGAGGCGCATACCCTTCCCTCCGTACCCTTCCCTCCTCCTCCTCAAGTGCTGCGTTCCTATTCGGCGTTACAGAGAATTGTAACCGTCTCTCATGTTTTTTGTCCATTCACAAGTTGGCGTATTGTGCAAGATGCGAACATTTGAATTATCAGTCATGCGCATCAAATTGAATCTTCTTTCATATTAGCCTATGCCTGCCCTATTCTCCAACGAGTAATGGCGGTATTCCAGAATACCTTTTCGTCTCTTATTTTTTATTAGAATTTGGTTTACAATTGTTGACTTGTCGGGGTGCCGTGCAAACAAAAATACCTGTAGCTGCCGGTACTTCATGGAATGCTGCATCAGGACATTTCTTTGTCGGAGATTGTAAAATTTCGAAGTTATTGTATAGCCTACCTTACCTTCTGTTCTATAAATACAGGATTTTTTTCACCTTAGGCTTTATGGATTTCCTTATAAAAGCCAGTGAAAGCTACACTTATGCGGTTTATGCAGGTGAGCTATGCGGCCAGGGGGCCGCATAGCTCACCTGCACAAACCGCATAAATGTAGCTTTTACGTTTTTTTTTTTAACAAATCTTGAAAGCTTAAAAGAACTTAAAAAAAAACAAGTATGAATGAAGCCGACTACTCGAATAACAAATTTAATATAAAATAAGTTACTACACGCGAAGTACACGTCCACGTTCCACGTCAAAAAAAAAAAAAATAAAAAAGGCTGATAAAAAAAAAAAAAAAGCACACCACCTAAATTGCCATAGTCAAGGGTCGATTGCGCAGGGATTCCAAGCATCGAGTGTAGTTTATATTTAGATTCACATTTGTCACTTTTTGTACCGTCCGAATCTTTCTTCATGAAGTACAGACTGCAGCCATACTGGTCCGGAAAGATCATAGACACGTACGATAGGGACGAAACGTCTTTGGAGGGCATCCCTACAGCGAAATGGGCACTGCATACCCGCCAGTGTGGGATGGTCTTTCAGTTCGTCCCATTGGCGCTAACATATGTAGGCGTTACTGGCACTAAAACAAACACACCGCGCAAAGCGGCAGTGTAGAATATGTCAGCCGTGCCGATACGTGGTAGACATGATCGAAAGACCAAATTTCTTGCATCGTACTAGCAGGGATCCACCGCTGTCGCCGCTCCGACAAAACAACGGTGAGTTGAAAGAACTATTAAGCTTTGTCCACACGAGACACGGCGCATAACTATTGGAGCACTTCACGACGCAGCAGCTCATGACTGTCAACCCGCCAACCTCCGCTTTGACTTCAATGCATACCAATGTACACGGAGTGGTTTCGTTTCGCTGGGGTTCTCTTTGCCAACCTTCGGTAACGGCCACGCGGTAGCGCGCCGGTCACGTCGCACGGAGTGAGTAGGCTATAATTTCTAACACATATTATCGGTGTTCATTACTAACCGATTAATTTATCGGTCATTCGGTTTAATGTGGAGGTCCATAAAATTATTGAAACTATCGCGAAGCTATGACATTATGCATAGCGGGAACACATTTGCACAGATATATGTATAATGGTTTAGAGAAAGACCGCTGAAAGGTGGGTAAGATTTACGGATGAAGAAATTGAGTTCCGGCTGAGATTTGTACAGCCTTAGCGATGCGTGAACAGTGCATTTTCTTAAAGCTATTACATATTATTTATTCCTTCACTTGGCGCATACATTCAAACGCCATGGGCAGAGAAAGGCAAGTCAGAAGACGGGGCAAAAGGAAATATTTACGCCTTTGAAGTGACGTCATGTTTTCAACTACTTAGTACCATATCAGTAATTAAAACGTGTGGGATGCGTTTTTTACTCATCAATATTTTTTTTATTCCCGAAGCGAAGGATTTAGGTAAAATCAGCGAGTTACGTTACTGATCCCCCATCTCGATTAGCGACATAGAAATCGGAACACAGTGTCAATATATAAAAAGGAACATCTTCCAGCAGGCAGATAAGCTTGTGAAGGATTTGGACCAATTAATCTGTTAAGAAATTACACAGTGAACAATGCATTCGTTTATTATTTGGCAGGTTAATCCATTGATTTCACTGTCATAGCATATACACGTTTCCCAAAGCAATCATACAAACATGCATAAAATACGCAATTAGATGCAAAGGTGCAAGCGAGCAGGACAAGAATGATGAAATTATTCCCCGGAGAAGGGGAAGAAGAGGGACAAAGGACAAACACAAATCTCCAAACACAGCTAGGTGACTGATGCGCGACCGATAAAATCCGCCTGGTCCGAGTATCGAACCCGGGACCTCTCCATTTCCAGTGGAGCGCTCTAACCAACTGAGCTAACCAGGAGCTAGACGTCTGTAGAGCAAACGGGTGTTATCAGCTGCCACCAGTCTAATACCAACAAGGATGAAGCTTGCATTCTAAGGTTTTGATTATAACGCAATTAAAGGGGCGATGCAACAATTTTTGTACTTTGCGCAAATACCGCTTAGAACGGATCCCTGACGTTAATTACCTATGAAACACGCGTTCGTTATTCACCCACGCAATAGAAGCCCCAGTAGAAAAAATTCAAAAAAAAAACGAGCAGCCTTTACACCCTCAACTCGCAGCCAGAACAAGCGGCCACGTGATCTGGAGCCGATCATATGCCGCTAATGTTGATCATAGCGACGCGCTGGGGTTGGCAAGGCACAGGACACGCGCTGAGTTCCAGACATTTTTATGGCTCGGCTATTGTCGTCGCTGCAGTGATTGGACACAGGCCACTACCCGAATGCTTCTCGAGCTAGTAATTAGTCACGAGCCCAAATCGAGTGCCAACGCAATGCTCGGGTCCAATCTACGAGCCGCATTCAAATATCGTCATTGGGGTGTACTGAGATCCCCACGTTACGTCATCAAATTTTGCAAAAGAGAGATTGAATGAAAATGAGCGCTTTTGTCCTTGAAATTACACCGCAACAAAATAGTTTCTTGGCCAGCGGCGTAGCGTGCGAGTATCCTTGAGCCCCACTAGTGCCAGTAAGCTCGTGTAAAGTGAAAAACATTCCAATTGAATATCGTTGCACCGCTCCTTTAAATGCAAAGGTGCAAGTGGGCTGGACAAGAATGACGAAAAATAATCAGAGCGCTCCACTGGAAATGGAGAGGTCCCGGGTTCGATACCCGGACCAGGCGGATTTTTTCGGTCGTACATAACATGCATCTTTGTTCCATCCTCACCCGAGCGCATGCTGTCGATGGGTCAAACACATGGTATCGCGGACACGCACTAAAAGCTGTAAGTCACCGGGGATTCACTGGACTTGATTGATTTATTCGATCGATTATAGAAAACGTACAGGGAGATGACAAATGTCATGCCGTGATGCTGCGTCTTTTTATGCTTTTTGATTGGTCTCATCAGTTCGTAACGTTGGCTGCGCTTGGACTTAATTAAGGTGAAACGAAGAGTAGTAAACCTTTCGTGTAAAGGCTTCTGGTTGACATCCGCGCTCAGGGGTTTGGGAAGGCGGCCGCCGTGTTCTCAGGCGATAAAGCCCCGTCTCTGATGGTGAATGCGCCGACTTACGGGGCATTGTTCTTGGTGGAACCGGAAGACGCTTCGTATCAGAAAAGCCGCAGCGAATGGGTGCCCCGGAAGTCCGCACTGTAGTGTGTTGCAAGCTGGAGCATAAGTGCCACAGGAGACGTTCCTCCCACAAAATACCAATGTCCCCGCTTAATGCCGAATGCGCCGAAGCGCATTGGGCATTGGGCGGAGCTTTGTTTTCGTGGACGCTGATCTTAAAGGGAAACTGAAGCGGTTTTGTATTTGAGTAGAAAGCACTTAAATCGTCTCTGTTTGCCCTCCAGGATCACGAATATCGAGGTTATTGTTCAATTTTGTGCACGGAGGCTGCCGAAATTCATTTTCAAAGTGCCGCTGAAGCCTCTCCTTCCCGCAGCGTGACGTCATAAAAAGAGTTTTCAGAATCTCCGATCGCGCGCATCTTCAGCACCACTTAAAACAATGCACGCGCACTCTTGCTATTTTCAAAAGAAAAGTCAGAAAAAGAGTCTAGTGCGGTGGGAATATACCTGGTAAGCCTGCAATTGCACGCGCCGCTTACACAGCGACACGCGCTTGCGGCCGAAAGATACTTTTATGACGTAACGACTGGTCGGAGGCTTTTTTCGTGTTTTCTCGCGTTTAGTTACACCTTCGGTGGAAAACGAACATGATATTCAGATTCACGGGATAAAAATACCTTAGAATGCATCTCTAACTTTTTTTTTCAAGAACCCTTTTAGCTTTTTTTTTGTAAATGAAAATTTTTGGGTGATGCGCCTTCATTACAGTGACGTCAGACATGTGGTGCGTTCTTACTGAGTGACGCTGTGACGCCATTTTTCCTGAGAGTTTTGACAAGGAGACTTTTTCGAAAAACTTGGACGATGATGACGTCGATCCAGCGTCGCGAAGAAGTTCCCAACTGGAGCGATCTCTCTTCTTGGAGGATGTTCACAAGGGAATCACGTGCCCTTCGTGCCAACTCCGCACCAACGCGTTTTTGTTCTTTGATCGTAAATTGTATCCGCATTCACATCTCAAATAGGTACTGAGTTTGGCGAGTAATCTGACGGATCGGGTTTCTCCACCTTTTCGGGATATACTTTGTTGTTGCGAAGGCGATAAACGCAAGCGCGCTTTGCCCGCGCGCAAACCCTCGTGAGACGAGAATATCCACCAAGGCTAGACGCTCGCGTTTGTAACCTTCACTGCGGACCACGTTAACGTAACTACGTGCTCCATACTCCACTACCCTCTCGCCACACTATTCACCTCTCCACAATCCGCTATACCTTGACCACAAATGAGAATTTGAGCCTCGAAATAAGACTTATTATCACCATGTGCTCCGCATGTTCATCATCTAAAGAACGCCACTAGTTTATTGTGTATGTACGGATGTAACAAACGATATGTTTAATGTCGGACATAGTCACTCACAGATTAAGTAGCGCAGAGCCTGTCCTATCATGCTTCTTGCTTCCTGATTGGTTCTTCGGAGTCCTTATCAACTACTGCTGCAATCTGATTGACTGAGGAGCGATAATGATATGATAAAGACACGACACGCCCCGAGTTTCTTACGCTTTCGCGGCTAGAGCTGTATTTTCACGCAATCGTGTTTCTTAAACCGTTGGTCAATGAATACCAGAGAGTTTAGTTTCGAGTATGTTGAATCGAAGATTCCCGTGCCACGTGAGCGCATAGTTGAGACAATGGACCTTTTCGGGCTGTTTGGTCAGACAGTGACGGTAGCGCAATGGCGACACATGGGCGCTTTTGCCTCGGGACAGACAATCGACGGATAATCGTGTATCCGTCCGGCTTCGTCAACGAAGCGTTAAATTCTCCGTGAGGCGATAATCGGAAGCGAAATTAACTATCTCTTAAAGCGCATCGCAAAGCTCATTCGTGCCACGCTCGCGAACCGTGACTTGCTTGCGGACGCTCGGCGCAGCGCCGCGCTTTCAACCCTGACCGGACGATAAGACAAGTACGACTCGGTCATTAGTAACCGCCTACGCGCTGTGAACAAAACAAAAAGAAGAAGGAAAAACACGAACCAGAATAAGAAACAAAAACAAGGTCCTAACAATGACCCTCAACCCCTCCGGGGGAGCGGGAGGCTAGAAGACAACGACAAAATCAACAACAAAACAATGCGCCGTTAAACCGGCCAACAAGAAGAACGCTTCCGAAATGACACTTTGAATAAAGCGGTCTGTGCCGAACGGCGCTCGCCGAAGACACCGGCGCTGAAGAGGGAGGTGGGGGCAGCAGAAACGTACGTCAGAGAAAAACAAATGTAAGCACTTGAGTGATTTCTCGGAAGAGAGGACGACAAGGGTGAGTTGTATACGAGAGACGTAAAGGCGCGCTTAGGAAACCTCGTGGCAGCAGAACGAAACAGAAAAAGTTAAGAGGGTCTCTGGTGTAGCTGCTTCACAAAGGAAAGCCATAGGCCTCTGCTTTGTGCGTCTCCCCTCGCCCTCTTATTTATTTCCTAGCTTGTTGCTTTTATCTCTCCGGCCGGCGCACAAAGGCGGCAGATGCATCGTCGGCGCACGGAGCTTGCAGCGTCGTTTCTCTCAATCTGTTTCTCCCGTACACACGCGGGCGGCTTGTTTTGAAATGGCCGCCTGGAGAAGAAGGTATGTCAGAACGGACACGAACACGTGAAAGTTTCGTCGGGAGGGTCGGCACCTTGAACCTAATTGAACGCCATCCGCTGACGTTGCTCTTGCCGCATCTTCCTGTCTGCTACACGCTGTCTTCGTTTCTTTTCAATTTGATCTTTCTAATCGCTTTTGAACGCTAACGAGAGACTTGCGCGTTTCAAGTTTGTACCATGGAGCGCGCGAAAACGTTTAGCGCCTTTATGGAGAATTTTAGCGTTTGTGCACTGTTCCCTCCGCGGTTCATTAAATCGCCGTAGGAGGGTCACGGACATCGCGCTAACATTCTTGTCACTTTCGCGAAGGATACTCGTTCGCTAACCGGCTTGCAAATAGGAAACGAGCTTGATCTCTTTCGTCGTCAGTGCGTCACGTGGGGCACGAGTGAGCCTTCTTCCGGTGTTTTCCGCGGTCAGCTCGGGCCCTCACACTGCCTTGTGGAAGTCGTGTGTGACAGGAAACGTGGCGTTTGTGACTGGGAATTCGGGACCTCGTCTACTGCCTCTCCGGGCCATTCCCGCGGCATATTCAAGGTGAGCGGAAGCAGTTTGCGATCGTCAGCTGATTCTCACCTGCTGTTGTGAGTCAAACTTCCTGGAGTAGAAATGGCGGCTTAGAGGTCCTCATTTGCGCCACGGATAATAGAGAATCAGTTAGAAAACATGGAATAGGAAGTAGAGAGCGAACTGGATACAATCATAACTACACGTTACAAAAAAAAAAAGTAACCGAGTATTGTGCTTTAATAAAAAAATCAGCTAATACTCGCTACCGATCCTCGAAAGGAGCACGTTAGTTCACTTTAATCGCAATCCATTGCTTGTCGAGTCAGTGACTTGTAACAACCAATCTGTGTCTCGTCACTGGCCTTTCTTCCCTTCTCAGTGTGCTTGCGGGAAAGCAGATGCGTGGGATTTGTTCGAAACAGCTCGCGCTAGCTGCGAAAGCTTGCTGCACGTGTTTGTGTCTCAATTTGCTACAGCGTACCAAAAGTTCTGACACAAAGCAAGCATTACCCGTATTTTTTCGGTCCATAGTCAGCACTCTGTGTAAAGATAACAAAAAACAAATTCGGCAAAAACAAAAGGGTATTCCGTAGGTTTTATTTGGTTCATAATCCGCATGAAAACATTCTCAAACACAGCAGACCTTGAAAAATGTCAACTTTATTAGCGAAAAAAGACAAAACAAAAGTTTGCAGAATTAGAAATTATTGTTAACACAATCTGTCACTCACAAAATTCTTCACGTCTCGTCATAATAAACGATCTTGGAGGGAAAAACAACAACACCAAAACAAAACCTCTTTGTATAGTCTGCACCTTTAGATAATCCGCACAGCGTAAGATATGAAGTTAACTAGTTAAATGAACAATAGTGCGGAAAATTCAGCACTTTTTTTCTTATTTCTTCTTAGCAGTGTTGTACGGAGACTTATAAAATGGCGATGAGGTGACTTCGGGAACAAGGACGACGCCATGTTGAAGTCGCTCCATTCGAAGCAGGCAACTCGCTCATCTCACCGCGACAATTCTATCGTCCCACTCTCTCCACTTGAATGGAGAGACCCGTCTTTATTACTTTGTGGCTGACCCCGTCTGGCCCCGAGGAATGCCTCATTAGTAGGAAAGCGCGTAATTGGCCATAGTTCGTCCAGACGCCACGTACTCCAAATTGCCCTGACAGCCGTCTTTTATACAACCCCACAACGGTTTTTGTCTGAGTTACGATGGCTGTCGTCCGTTATACTATATGAGAAATATTCCTCTACCATCCGTTTATTTCTTGTCCTTGTTGATCTTTTTGTTAGACTTTTTTTTAGTTTATTGTTACACTTGTTTAAAATGTTTCCTACAAAGCTCGCTTTTGTGAAAGAAAACACTTCGCAGATTTAATAAATACAGGATTTTAGTATTTCAAGGTATATTCACAGACAATTAACGAGTATACTTGTTGACTGTTGTGATGCTGGTATAAACTCAAATAAACACGCTGACGTGTTTTCTTTTGTGTGTGTGCAACAGCTCAGCGGGTCTACATTTCTGCAGGGAACTCAATGAAGCAATCAGTTTTATGCTTGATGGGAATGAATCGCCATACGAAAGTGGTTGAACCCGAAAATGTTGAACTAAGACTTTGGTCTGAGTTAGTTAGTTCACGATGATTTAAATGGTTAAACGCGCAAAACAAGACAAGGACGAAGAAGAAAACAAACAAATGAGTGGCAACTTTCTTCGTGCATGTATGGCTGGTTTGACTGACTCGGATAAAATATCGGTCTCAAGTTAGCGCCTGTCGGTGTCGTGTATGTTTCCTTCTTCGTCCTTGTCTTGTTTTGCGCTTTTAACCTTTTAAATCACCGGGAACGTTTCCTGCGATGTGCCACTGAAAATGACGTGTCACGTGATAAACATACAAGGGCGAAGTCGCGAGCTTTGGGTCTTAACGTGTATTCTTGATCGTTCACGGCAGTTCCCCGGTGTATACGTCTTGGCAAAGCATTATGAGAATTGGTCGCTTAGTTAATGAAGGTCAATAACGATTTACATTTCGAGTGCAACTCGGGACAGAACGTATACGGTAGGTAGCACTTGCCAAGGGCCGTAGGCATCTGTACCACCTCTTCAAAATATGCACAATTTTAATGAAGCGGAACAGTATGCAGGCAAGCACTTCCGAGAGTGTGGGTCGTTGTTAACCACTAAATCTCCGCCTGTTCTACGAAGAAAAAAAGGAAGAGAGAGGGAGAGAGAGAGAGATGGATGGTGATAATGATGATTCAATTCAATTCTTTATTTTCTTTTAAAACGGAAGATGGTAGCTGGAGCAAAAAGCTGTTACAAAGTACAACTTGACGGGGCCCCAGCTCCAAGGTGGCAGTACAGGGTCAGCGGCAGTAATAACCTTCTATAATGCACGTTATTCAACACACACATACAGAGGTGTACTTTCACATACTCACACAACATCTTATCACTTATACATTGGTTAAAAAAAGCACACAACTGAAACTATTAAAGCAATAAATGATGCTCACAATGTAGAGGGCGGAATAATTAGATCGTCAAGTTACGACTCCTGACGAATTTGATGAAAGAATATATCTCACAGATGCAATGCCATAGTTAGTACGAGGGTTAGGTACGAATCATTTTTCATATTGACGAGTGCGATGGGTGTTAGTGTTTTCGACTAAGTTTAAAATCCGTAAAAAGTAGCTTCATTCAATTCTTAATCCAGCTTTATATGGGGTTAGAAGGCGGTAGTTATGAAGGTTGATTGATGATTGAAAGGCAGAGAGTTTATCCAGAGCACTTGGTTCCAACCGTCTACTCTGCACTGAAAGGAAGGAAGAGGATAGAAAGAAAAACATTTGCTAGATGAAATTATTTATTTATTTATTTACTTTTCCCTCAGGGTTCGAGACATTACAGAGGAGTGGTGAGATAACAAACAAAATAACAGTGGGAAATACAAAATATTTTGCATGGTTCGGTACGTTTGAACAAAAAAGAACACAATCAACAATTGATGTAAGTAATGCAGAGGTGATTCCATTCGTTTGAAACTCTAGGAAGAAATGATGCAAAATATTTGTGATAACGGCCTACTTTATGACGGGGATCCCGAGGTGAGGAAACAAATGATGGTGGGGTTATCAGCTGATTTCTGAGTATACAGTGTTGTGAAAACGACAAATATTGCTGTGCAAACGACAAATACTATAAATTCTGCAGCGTTGTGCGAGGCTAGGTAGAAATAAATTGTTTTAATTTGTGCTACGCTAGCGGTGCCATTATAATTAGCCGGAATAAAACGCGAGGATCTGTTCTGAACTAATTCAAGTGGGTCAGTAAGTAAGCGGTACCGGGATCCCAGAGGGAGGCGGTATACTCAAGCTTTGACCGCACTAATGTTTTACAAAAAAACTAGTTGTAACGATGAAGGGGCCAGAAAAAAATTACGTTTAAGATAATTAAGTATACGGTTAGCGTTGTTACTCACATGATTAATATATAGGTTCCAGAAGGAACCTAGGATCACTCC
Source organism: Ixodes ricinus (assembly GCA_037355805.1). Lineage (NCBI taxonomy): Eukaryota > Metazoa > Arthropoda > Arachnida > Ixodida > Ixodidae > Ixodes > Ixodes ricinus. The sequence continues at coordinate 47,700 of JAZHYW010031507.1, forward strand.
TAGATGCTTACAAGAGTTTACGAGCTCTAATGTTATGTTATTAAAGTTATACGTGGTAGTAAAACAAACCTTACGGGCCACGCGCATTAATTACACTTGTTATTGTTTAGTTCATTGACCAGAGCTCCCACCATATAAAAAATAGAAAGAGACAGAGAGAAAATAAATGAAGGTAGTGGAGAGATTGGCAGCCTTGGATACGGCTTTAAAAATAAAATCCAAATCATGCTGTAATTGCTTGGAGTCAGTCTATTAGATATCATTCGATAGATGGCACGGTCGTCAGCAAATAAGTTGATTGATAAAAAGACAGTACTGTGAAGGTCGTTAATATAAATGAGAAAAAGCAAAGGACCTAGAACGGACCCTTGAGGTATACGCCGGAAGAAACAGATGTGAAAGCAAAGTTAATGCCATTACAATTTACAAATGGCAAATGATCTGTTAAAAACGCTACTATCAAATTAAACACGCCAGGATCAATGTTCAGTTTAGTTAGTTTATACAGATTAAGGGATACATTGTCAAATGTCTTTGCAAAGTCAAGAAAAATGCAGTTCATCTGGGATCCCTGATCAAGAGTAACTTGAAATGTCGTTAGGGATGCTGAGTAGTTCTGTTTTACAAAACAATTTATATTTAAATCTATATTGCGATGAAGAAAGAAATGAGAATTGGTTTCGAGGAAGGCAACAATCTGTGTGTAGATAATGTGCTCGAATACTTTACAAGGAATGCTCGTTAACGAGATGAGCCTGTAATTGGTAGGGGAACGCTTATCGTCAGCTTTGTTAAGAGGAATTACTTTTCCGATTTTCCAGTAATTAGGTAGAAAAGCGGCGTCAAGTGACTGTTGGTAGAGACTCGCAAGTATGAGATCAGAGTTTTGAATTGTCGCTTTAAAGAATTTTGAATTGAGTTCGTCTATAGCAGTGACGTTATCAAATACGGTCCTACCTTAGAGCAGGGGTCGGCAACCTTTCGCAGCGCCGGGCCGAGGATAGCCACAAAGCCTACACAGAGGGGGCCGAATGGGAAAGAGAAGGGGGGGGGGGGCTTTGTAGATGTCGTGCCGGGGGCCGCATGAAACAGCTTCAGAGCCGCGGGTTGCCGACCCCTGCCTCAGAGCGTCTGACAAAAAAGGAAATCATTTGTTGCCATAAAGGGGCCTTAATGAGGAGGTTTCTGAGATCGCCTAATTATGGTGGTAACTCACTCTGCGGGCTCTGAGCATCCTAGAAATCTTTAAATCATGACGATGCGCGGCCGATTTCCCCATTAAGAAAGCCATCAAAGATAAACACCGAGGTCATCGCAGAGACTGGGAGGAGCTGGTTCCGGCAACCAGAACTGCACGTGACCAATGAAAACGCGACATTTCGTGGAGATTGCAAACGCTGTTCTTATAAAATGTGTATGCTTTTCTGAATGATAAGAGCAAACGAGAGTATGAGAAAAATGTTAATTTTTCGCGGAGAGGGAACGTAATACTGTAATAATCGTCTCTAAAACAGCGCACTATTTTTTTTCGTCTTCCGCGGAAGTGATGTGTCCGGTCGTCTGCTTTCGAGCGCGCACTCGCTGGACTGATTCATCGCATCGGTCTTCCTCGCGCAGATTCCGTCACCGACGCAGGTGAATTCCAAGCGTGCTTTGCGATCCGTGATCCGTCATCATCCGCGATGGCTACGATGACGATCGACTTTGTCTGGGCGTCCGAAGTCGGGGCCACATCCGGGCTATCTGGGCGACGAGCCGCGCGCATTCGATATATGACTCCACGGGTCCGCCGGTCGGAAACGCGAGTAGGGTGCCTGGAATGCGTCTCCGACTCGGTGTGTCTAGCGACCTATCCCGCCCATATATCAAAAGTGGTCCCGAAGTGGCAACAAATGACGTCACAGAACCCGGAGTGTCATGCTGTAGCCTGTCGCGATCCTGGCGGTTGTTCGTAGAAATGCTGGCGAAAAGCACGAGCGAACGCGAGTGTCGCTGTCGTCAAGGCGTCCCAGGCGTCCCAACTTCCTGCTGCTGTAGCTTCCGTGGACTGTCGAAGTGAAGAGCGACCTGCAGCAGAACAGGCGTCTGTTACATCCACCACAGCTGCTGAGATACCGCAAGGGTCGCGACCGGCGACAGCATGACACTTCTATGACGTCATCGGGCGGAAATCGAGGGACCACTTTTTTGGACGCGATAAACACAGCAGTCGGAGACGCGTTCCAGACACCATAACGCGAGGATCTTCCGGTTGCTACTGGCTGACAGTGGTTCAGGTTTCGGAAAATGCTCCTCCGATTATCTACGATGACCTCGGTGTATTCGATCTTTGATTGCTTTTTTAAGGGGAAATCGACCGCGCATCGTCGTGATTCGAAGATGTCTAGGATGCTTAGAGCCCGCAGTGTGAGTTACCACCATAACTAGGCGATCTCAGAAACCTTCTCAAGGTCCCTTTAAAAAAAACACTAACACCCCCCTCCCCTCCAAAAAAACCCACCAAAACAACCAAACTTGTTTATGTTTTGCCATGCGATCTATTATGGTGTCAGAAAAATATACAATCAATATTTTGCTACAGCGTCACGTATGTTTTTAATAAAGTAAAAAAAACGCAACTGCTCGAAACCGAAACTGAAACGTGACTGGGTAGGACGAAAAGATATAGAGGAGAAAGCTACCAAAAGTGACGTGACTGTGCAACTTTTTCTTTTTTTTCAATTAACGTATTTGCAGTTTTTTAGAAGCCACAAAAAGGTGTCATATATTCGGTCAATTTGTAGTATTGACTGTGTGCCTTCGATGACCCACGACTTCGATTTTCTATGGCGGTTGCGTCTAAACCATAGAAAACGGCACGTGACCACGGAGAAGAGAGTGAGCGCTACTCAAACCGCTTGGCAGTTTTCGGGCGGAAAGAAAACGAATTTCGAGCTGCAAATTGTGTTCTGGGTAGCTGGGCTCCCATATGTCATGTACAAATAAGAACCTTGGCAAGCATAAATACGCTGTCAGTGTCCCTTTAACGAAATACTGAATTGAGAGCCAGCCCGAGTACTTTTCTCAACTTTAAATGATCAATTATTCTTGTTTGATATTTCCATCTGAAGTATCTGTCATTCAGGTGGCGTGAAGAGTGCGTTCAATGAGAAAGTGACTTGTTGCTTTTAGATTGTTCCAAGCTGAACAATTCGTACTGTCTGCTTTCATGATCGATTCTACGAAGAAGCTCTCTTTTGAAGAACACTCCGGCCTAATCCCTGAAATTGTGGCCTCTATTCGCCGTGGAAGACCGGAAGGAAAGTGAAACATTATGTCGAGACGCAAGAAAGCAGAACGGCACCTGATGTTAATTGCCTAGATGCTGAACGAAGGTCTGATGCATAGTCTGACCGGAAGCATGGAATCGCAACACTTGTGATGTTTTCTTGAACATCTCTTGTGGCTTTGTCAGCGCTCTCATTACCTGTGATATTACGCAATCAATCGAGGTAGAAGAACATGGTCGGCGTGTAGGATGGATGGTGTCTGTGACTGATCTAATTTTCTTTGGGAAGTGGACGGGGCATGTCAAGACATTGATACATTCTCAGCAAGTTGAGAGGGATGCTTCATTTACTTTAATCAGAAACCCGAGCATTCAGTTATTGCAAAAAAAAAAAAGTCGATTTGGAACTAGCAATTATCTTTCCTGATCTTGAATCGCTTTTGGGCTTCGGAGAAAATATAACCATGATGGCCTACAGCATGGGTTCTCAAACTGGGTTCATAAGGACGCAAGGGTCCCCAAAAGTACCCACCTGGGTTCCCCGTGCTCCTAAATTTCCGCAACGGTTCCTGCCTATAGGTAAAGCGTTTCCTCAGTTTAGGCACTATTGAGCAGCATATCTAAGTCACCCATTGATGCATAACTATTAACTAATCACTTTGTAGAATGTGCCTTTCTGCTTACGAAGGCTGTAGGTCCCCGAACTGCTTTATTGAATTGATGCCGAGAACACGAGGGATTCCTTTTGCTCTCAGTCTTGGCGTGAACCCCTAGCCTACAGGAATGCCGTCCTGAAAAAGCTGAAATACATGAATAATGTACGTGAAACTGTTGTAAATAATTTATAAACGACAGGCTCTTTTTTTTTTAATATACGAATTGTTGCAGCTCGGGCCATTTCACAAAGGAGATCATCAGCCGGTAGTTGTGAAATTAATCTGTTGCCAAATGTTTTTCACATGCTCGAGGGATTGGTGCTTCGAATTGACGAACATACACGCCAAATGCTGGAGCTTTGTGTGGAAAACGTCTCGCTTCGCGACGAAGTGCTTGACCTACGTGAGTGTGTTCTCGCGAGAGCAAATTTCCGAGCACTGCCCATCACAAACCGCCATCCTTTGGAGATGCAAGCTGAAAACATCTCGCTCCATGACAAAGTGCCCGTAAGTCGGGATGAAATCTTGGAGAGTACGGGTTTTCCAATGCTGCCCATCGGGAACCAAGGCCCATCTTCTTCGACGGGGTCTTTTGCGTCAGCCGTCAAGACGACCACATACGCAACGGGGAATGGATCAAGACCAAAGTTGGCCCGACCCAAGTCTCCCGCTCGCCATCAACGTGAGTTCCAGCGCCGTCCATCCTGACTCGGAGAGGTAACACTGAGACCTCAGGCCACGATGGGGACAGCAAAACAGTGCGTCCTGAAAGTGGCCGCAAAGACGTCGGCACAGACGGGACTCTTTGTGTCTCGTCTGGCTGCAGACACCACTGCTCCCGACGTTCAGGAGCTTCTCTCAGGACTTGTTAAGGACAAGACCGTTAGATGCACCAAATTAGAAACCAGGGATCCCTCGTACATCTCTTTCCACATCTGTTTTGACAAAGAGTTGCTTGTTTACTTAAACAAACCTGAGGTGTGGCCTGTTGGCTGTGTTTTTCGTCCTTTTTATGGGAATCTGTCACCTTCCCGGCACTTTGTAGACGATATTTCTGAACCAACTATACCTGACAATGGCACGGAAAATTAACGTATACTATCAAAATACTAGGGATCTTGGAACTAAAAGTGAAGTATTTTTTTTTGCAAATGCACTTGAATGCGATTATGACATCATCTGTCTGACAGAAACGTGGTTAAATGATTCATATACAAACAATTCTTATTTTTCAAATCAGTTCTTTGTTTTTAGGGCAGACAGAAATTATTCTAAACTAGTTAAATATGGGGGTGGTGTCCTCATGGCATGTAAGTCCACATTTTATCCTTTTAGGCGAAAAGACCTTGAGACATATGTGGAGTGTGTTTGGCTAGAAATACCAGCTGCAGATGGTTCGAATTGTCTCGTTGGCTGCTACTATTTTCCATCGAATCCAGATGTTTGCACTTTTGTGGACCATTTGGCAGACCTTGAGAGCAGAATTGATTTCTCATAACATTAGGTGCACATCTACGGTGATTTCAACCTTCTGAGAGTCGACTGGTCTACTGGCCGAATAAGTAGTGACTGTGCTTCATTGAGTGAAAAAGCAAAATGTCTGAACAATTTTCTTAGTTTTAATGGTCTTTATCAGCACAATAGCTTGAAAAATTGTGCTAATAACATTTTGGATTTGGTTATATCGAATGTACCGATCTTTGATTTTGCTGAAGCACGAGAGCCGCTTGTACCGGCAGACAAATTTTATCCACCGTTTACTCATTGTTTTTTCTTGTCATTCCAAGTACTGCGGGAGCATGTAGCGCCAAAATTCATGTATGCGCAGGGTGACTATCTTGGCCTATTCGATTGTTTGCGTGGCTATGATTGGTCTAACTTTTTTCATCTGAAGGACGTTAACTCTTGCGTGGAATTATTGACATCAACAGTGCCGCGGACTATGGAAGAATTTATACCCAGGCACCGTCCGAAAAACTCAAAATTTCTTTATTTGTTTTCTTCTGACCTGAAGCATTATATGCGTAAAAAGCATAGGTACCACAGATTATACAAAAGTTTAAAGAGCGAATATCGGTATCAAATATGTTCGATTTGTAGTCAAAAGGCTTTATTCCCGAGATGAGGCGCGTTATCACAGCCGGCTGGAAGATAACTTTAAGAAAGATCCTAGTTGCTTCTGGCGTTATGCGCGTTCGCAAACCAGAAATTATGTCAGTACTGTTGTGCTCAAGGCCGGCGATAAGATATGTTTTAAACCAAAGGAAGTGTGTGAGGCTTTTGCTGAACATTTTAGCGCCTGTTTTTCGCAATCTTCTGATGAACCTGTGGCTATCGCTATCGAAGAGTTTGCTGACTGCTTAGCATACCACGATGTAGCAGAGAATGAGGTGGCGTGTTCCTTGCGGAAGCTTAGGGCGAAACTCTCTGTTGGCTGTGATGGCATTCCGAACTTTATTATCGAAGGATGTAGTGAAATATTCGTACCTATTCTTACATATATATTTAACTTGTCTCTAAAAAGTGGGTTTTATCTTTTCTGTTGGAAAATGTCACTTGTAATACCAGTCTTTAGGTCTGGAAATCCTCGCGATGTTAATAACTTTCGTCCTGTATCTCTTCTGTGTGGCTTTTCGAAGGTTTTTGAAATGGTGGTCTATGAGCGCTTGTACTCCTTTTTAAATAGAAAATTACACCATTACAGCACGGATTTCTCAAAGGCAGATCTGTTGAAACAAACTTAAGTGCTTTCCTCGGGTCATAGTGGACCTACCGTAAATAACAGCGGTCAGGTGGATACAATTTAGTATGATATGACTAAGGCCTTTGACAAGGTTGACCACCATATACTTTTGCTTAAACTGAAAGAGTACGGACTATGCCCACTGTATTTTGCTTGGTTTGAAAGTTACCTTGAAAGTCGTTGAAATCGGGTTAGATTTTTAACTGTTTGTCTGAATCATATGCATCTTTATCTGAAGTTTCGCAGGGTTCTAACCTGAGACCACTTCTGTTTTTAGTGTTTATTAACGATTTACCATCCTGAATTGAAAACTCAAAGGTGCTCATATGTTCGCTGACGACTTAAAATTGTTCCACAAGGTTGAAAATATTAGTGATTGCTTATATATCCAATATGATATCCGCTCTCTTGAACGATGGTGCCTGACAAATAGACTTCTACTGAACCCCAAAAAGTCAGTAGTGATGTCCCTTACTAGGAAGAAAGAGAGCATAATGTATGACTACACCCTTTTTGAAGCACAAGTGCAGCGAGTGTCGCACGGGCGTGACCTTGGTCATGATTGTAGACTCGAGATCAGATTTTCGTTTACACGTTTCTCGTATTGTTAGTCATGGTCTCCGCTGCCTTGGCGTCATTTTGCGGTTGACAAGAAAGTTTCGTTTTCCTGAATGTCTGTTAACCTTGTACTGTGCACTTGTTAGATCGCGTCTTGAGTTCGCGTCCATAATACGGAACTCTACTGCGATGTCACACAGCAATTTAACTGAAAATGTTACAGCGTAGATTTATACGAATTTTATATGATAGACATATTGGTCGCCGCCGCTTTTACGGTTACAACTCTCTTTCGGTGGACCTCAATCTTTTAACTCTGCATGATAGAAGAATTGCTAGAGATATGCACTTTTTACATCAGGTTGTGCATGGTGCTATTGACTGTTCAGAGTTGTTGATGGCCTTGAGATTCCGTGTGCCCTCTGGGCGGTCATCCAGCTGCCGAGACACTTTTTATCCTAACATGCGATCAATCTGTCCGATGACACGATTGTAACAAACCTATATTGTCTCGTTTTTAGACGATGACATTTTTGTTTGATTTTATTACTTGAGAAACATGCATTTATATTCTGTATTTACTCATTGGGCAGTACACTGCCGCCCAGGCCACTTGGCTGTTGGCAGGCACTTAATAAAATTATCTATCCATCTATAACGGGAAATGCACATAACGCTCGCGCAGATGATATTTTGGTTGAAATGAAACAAACGGCAGGGCACCAAATATGCAGAATATATGTATGGTTGATTATATTCAAATTTTCCAAGGTTAGTTTGTTTTCATGTTCGTACAAGTGTCCACTTCACTTCAACTGAAAGAGGAATGCATTTGTCACTTTTATTTCAACCAATTGGGTTTTTCTAATCAATTCGTTATACAAACTTTTTCGTCTTGTATTTACGTTATGGCGCTTAGGCAAACGTGTTCTCATTAAACGTGACACACCTCGAAACTCTTTACAATGCGTAGTTTAAATTGCCAACCGCATTTCTCTATTACTAACAGCAGGGCTTACACAGCGTTGAAATTACTTACAAACTCATCTCTCACTGCATAATCCTCTCCGACTCCCTTGGCCTCTCTCCTCCATTATCTTTTGAAATTACACTGCGTATCCGCTCTCAGCTGTCCAAAGACTACTTCTTATTAATACCAGTGAAGGAGTTTCTCCGGACGGGCTTCAACAAACACCCCGTCAACGACAGTGACTGTATTCTTTGTATACAGTCACGCATCGAATTCTCAGAACGAGACGTGGCCAGCTCAACTATCTACAAAGAGACCGATTTGTGTCAGTGTAGCCCGCGTGCAACAGACACAGAGGACTTACGAGGAGTCCACGTTATACGAATGAAGCCTAACGGTTTCTTGGACAACGGATTCAGACGATTGCCGATTACTCACGTCTGGAGTGTCTACTTCGGTATTTGGTTACCTGTGCGGAGTTATTTGTTCGCTACCCGCGTTCTCGATCAAGGTTCGTTGTCGAACACTGAGCGTCACGCAGACAAAGCGTCCTTGCGGACGGCTTTCCCCGTTCCGCCAGTGTCCTTTAAAAAGTGATTTTCGATTACCGGACCGGTTTCGTTCTCGTCACGCTAACAACTCCGGAATGCTTTCCGTTTCGTTGCGTGACTATAAGGCTTCGTTTCCTTAAAAGTCCGAGTGATTACCCAGACCGGCGAAGATTTTGGAACAGTCCGTATAATAGGCCTTTGGCAATACGTGCAGCGACGCTCAACGAAGCACACGCAAGAACGGCTGTTCATAAAGTGTAAATGGTATGTCTACAAGCAGTGTTCATTGAACATTTGTATAGCGACAGGGCCGATAGAAATAGCGTAACGTTTTCATTGTGAGAAAAATGGAAACAGTGTGCTGCGTCGATAACTGTGTGCTCTTTTCGGAGCAAAATGCTATAACGCAGGATGAAAAGGATAAGTTAGACTACTCGGTGTTCTTTTAAGGGAAACTTAAATCTTAGCAATCATGTTCACGCTCCTCAAAAAAAGAAAAAAGAAACGAAAGATCGTTTTTTTGTTTCATCTGATTTTATGAACGTGTTCCCGTTACAAGTTCCATATGTGCAAAATGAACTTGTATTCGTTACAGCTAAAAAAATGGAACGTATCGTTACAAATACTTTACAATTGTATTTTGTTGATTTCCATATCTAGTTAGATCGATGAAAGTTTTTTTTTTAATCTGTCCCATCAAATGAGAACATGCGAATTTGAATGACGTGATGAAAGAGCACCAGGAGAAAAAAACAAGCTGAAGCAGGGTTTCATGTGTTGATATATTCATCTTTAAAAATCTCAGCTTTTACCCATATTCATGTTTTCGGTGGGCGATTCAGACGAGCCAAATGTACGGTTACTCCGCATTGCACGAGCGTTTTACAACAACCTCACACGTTTCAATCTAACAAAGTCCCTTGTTCGAACTAAGCAATAGCTGCTTCTCGATGTTGCTGTCCACAAGACGAGCAAGTGGAGAAGAGGGTAGGGCGTTTGGAAGGACAGTCTTGAAAACTACAAGCCCTTCTTCGTGAAGTTTGAATTCGCTGTTCAGTTTGAAGGCGGGCGACAAGGGAGAAGGAATAAAGGTTACATTTTCTGTATCGTTTAGGTGACCAATGTTTGGGATACAAGGGCGTGTTGGATGTCTGGCAGGCTGTTCTTTTGTTGTAACTGTAAGTCTCTTTGTCGAAGTTCAGTGAGAGCTGTAATTGGCCTTAGATTTCTGGGTGTATCAGGATTCGTGGAAGCAAAGAAAGTAGAGTTTGAAACGTCCCTCTTTCTGTGTCTTTTCCTTCGACCAAACGTTTTGCTCTTTGTGCCGCAGTCTCGGGCAACGAAAGAAAAGAATCGATGTCCACTAGCTCTCCTGCACCCGACTGTTACCAAGCGAGGACCACACAAACTAAACCCTAAGATAAGTAACCAAAAGCTAACGGGTTCCTGCTCTTCGTAAAGATATTGTTTTTATACTTTTAGAATTTCCCTCTTAGAAATAAAATAAAAATTATCCCACTGGACAAAAAAAAAAAGGACCGTCATCTTTTTTTTTTGTTTTAGTAAAAATGTAACGAGTTCCCGTTTCAGTTCAGCCAATGCAAACAAAACGGCGGCGTTAATTCATTTCTCCTAAAAGGAACGCGTTCCAGGAACGCCGTTCCGTACAACACTGGACCTTAGTTTCTACTCTACCGCTGACTATACGCCTCAACCGGGCTTCGTCGGGCTGCAGATATGGTACAGAGTAGCGAGCCGAGGTCACGAAATCAAAATCCCTAGGCCGGGACTGAATTTATGCCTAATTATGAGCAGTGTTGCCAATTTAGCGGTTTCCTAGCTAGATTTAGCGGTTTTCCCCGATAAATCTAGCGCTTTTCCGTTACGTTTAGCGGTTTTCCGAGTCGTCTGGCGGGAGAAATGACCGTTTGCTGGTAATTTTTGGTAGCAGATAACGTCATGCAATCGTTCTATGGAAGCGATACGCGTCGGAGAACGGAGCTAGCTCCTAAGGATTCTATATTCTTTCCTTTCGTTTCATATTGCATTATTTTTAGGCGAATTATTTTAGTAAATTGTGCTACAAAGCCACTCTTGCTCTGACCCTGGAATTTAGCGGTTTTAGCGGTGTTTCGGGATTTCTATGGCGGGTTTTTGATTTTTGAGTTGGCAACACTGATTC
>JAZHYW010031508.1:0-113273 GCA_037355805.1 Ixodes ricinus
TATCGACATACGCCGATAAGCTCCGACAAGTGAGAACCCCTCTTGATGACGTCGTTCAAGATCACCTAATGGACATCAGCGAGATGGTTGATGCTACAGGAGAAGTCATCGATCCCGTAGCACCAAGGACAGAACAGGAAACTGCTTCCCAAGAAGCCCAAAAGACCAATCCCGTCTCACACGATGTCTCCTCTGAGCCAACCAAAGAAGACTCTGCGATGACCGCTACAGCAACCATGCGAAACTGGTCAGAAGACGAGTACCCTCTCTTGAAGGTAACAGAAGAGCCGTCCTGCAGCCAACAGCCACTGCCTCGCCGGGAGCGTTCCACCACATCCAGTGGAGCATCTGTCAAGAGACCCGCTCCTAAGGCAGAGTCGTCCCAGCCCTCCGGAATGGGTGCCGAGAAGGAGAGCAAGAATGACGAGGGAGGGGAGGCAAAGCGCAAGCCAGCAGCGCTCCGAGAAGACCCTTACAGCCTGGCTTCACAGCCAGACAACGAGGTGAAAGACAATGATGTTCTACCTACATAACAACTAGTAGCCCATGGCACGCCCTCCACTCAGCTTCGCTACCCTCAACGTCAGAGGACTGTGCTCACGTGCGCGACAGTCCCAAGTATATAGGCTCCTCTTAAAAGAACAGATAGACTTTGTTGCCATTCAGGAAACAAAGATATCGTCTGATGAGGACACTGCTCGAGCACTGGACCCTTTCCTCTTGACATACGAGGTATGTGTCAGTCATGCTGATGGCTTGTCGGGAGGGTGCCTTTTGTTTTTGAAAAAAAGCCTCGGTTATTCTTCACTGTCACATGTCGTTGGCGACAAAGGAAGGTTTATATGCTGTGATTTTTTGTTACGGGGCATTTTTTTTCGTTTACTGTGTATTTATGCTTATAACGGCGAGCGAGAGAGGCGTTTTTTCTTTGAAAATCTTGCCCCATTTCTTGATACAGACAAGCAGATTGTTTTGTTTGGAGACTTTAACTGTGTGTGTAACGTTAACGACAGATCAGTGCCTTCTACAAGGCGTGATAGCAGTGCCGAAATTTTGAACAGTCTCACATCTGATTACTTCCTTTTTGACGTTGGGGCTTCGCGAAACGTTTCTAATCGATTTACCCATCTTCATGCAACAAGCAATGCGAGACTGGATCGCATTTATGTATCAAGTCCCCTTTTTGCACAAGTGAGTGCCTACGACGTAAAGCCAGTTTCCTTTTCGGATCATTGCCTTGTAAGGGCGTGCATCGGTAGAGACGTACAACGTAAACCACTACCAAATTGGGCTTTATGGAAATTTAATACGAGACTATTAGAAGACAAAGAGTTTAGCAAGCGAGTTCGAGAAAATTTTAATAAGGCGAGTACGAACCACCAATTTGGAATTTTTGCCCAGTGGGACTCGTTTAAACAAGAAATCAAGAACGAAGCAATCGAATGCTCGTGCATAACATCCTTCCATGCAAAGAAAGACAAAAATCTTCTTTTACGGAACCTACAGACCCTCCACGAGCTAGAGTGTGAGACGCCTGGTCTGTTTCATGAAGAAATACTACGAGTGAAATGTCAGATTCAAAGTCACGAACAAAAACGGTTCCACGGAGCGCTAGTACGGTCTCGTTGTAGACGATTTCTATCCTCCGAGACACCCACTCGACGAGCACTTGACGATGAGACTCGCAATAGACAGTCAAAAAGAGTACAACTTCTGAATTGTAACGGGGTATTATCATCTGACGAACTTGACATCATGAATGCTTTTGAATCACACTACCAGAGCCTCTTCGGGCAAACGCAATCGATAAATAGAGAAAAAGCTAAATACCTAGTCTCGTTGATGCCCCAGGTCAGCCAGCTTAAGAGCGATCTCCTTGGTAGACCAATCACATTGGAAGACGTACAATGCGCGATAGAAGAATTACCAAATTCAAAAACACCAGGGCCCGATGGACTCCCAGCAGAGTTTTATAAAGAATACAAAGACCTCCTAAGCCCGTTTTTGCTTAAAGTCTTTCTGGAAGCGTATGAGCAGGAAACACTACCACCTTCTTTTTATAAGAGCCATACAGTTTTAATCCCAAAAAGTAAAGAGGCAGATAAACTCCTGAATGTTGAAGGGTACCGCCCTATTACACTCTGCAATGTAGACTACAAAATCTTTGCAAAAATTCTGACAAAACGGCTACAATACGTCACATCCAGTGTTGTTGGCAATCACCAGACCTGTGGAATCAAGGGCAGAACGATACAGACAAACATACACGTAGCTCGTACAATAATAGAGAGCTGTTGTGCTCATGCAGATCAAGTGGCTATGGTTCAAGTGGATTTAGCAAAAGCTTTTGATCGCGTCTCCCATACTTTTCTATTCGACATCCTCCGCCACGTAAACTTAGGACCAACACTTTTTAAAGGAATAAAGATATGCTACCACAATTGTACCACTAGGCTTATAGTTAATGGCTCCCTGTCAGGTCCAATTCGTCTAGAGTCATCTGTCAAACAGGGATGCCCCTTGTCCCCCTTTTGTTTGCACTGTACTTAGAGCCCCTATGTCTAAGCGTACTAAACAGCCCTACTGTAGAAGGATACCGTTTCTACTCCACAGAGGTAAAAGTGTTGGCATATGCGGATGACATTGCGTTTTTCTGTAAAGACAAACGAAGCGTAGACAATGTGTTCGCTTTAGCTCAAAACTTCTGTTCCACGACTGGGGCGCTCATCAACAAGGCAAAGTGTACAGGCTTCTGGTGCGGGCAGTGGGCCACAACACCTTCAAAGTACGCTGGAATTTCATGGAGCAGCATTGCCCCTCAGTATTTAGGAGCTCCCCTTAACTGTGTTAGGAACAATGGACATTACTGGACAGAAAGGGTCGAAAAGATGAAAACTCAAGCGGCAATAATGAAAGTAAATCAGTGGTCTATTTTTGGACGGGCGAAAGCTTGTAATATCTTCTTAGCAGCAAAACTTTGGTACGCACTTCAGGTGATTTGCTGTACTAGAGGCCACATTCAGAAGTTTCACAGAGTGTTTGCAACTTTTGTATGGGGTTCCACTTGGGAACCTATGAGACGAGATAATCTGTTTCGTTCCGTTGAGCAAGGCGGTCTCGGGCTTTTACACGTCTTTTTAAAACAACTTATATCACGCTTCTTGTTCTTCAGAACTGTGTCTCATGACTTCCTTCGAACTTACATGCAGACAGAGCTTTCAAGTGCGTTGCCGTATTTGGTAGTAACAACAGTGCCTGCGAGCACATCTCGTCCCTTGGGATACCTCGGAGAGGTAGTGAGCTCAATAGAGTTCCTTAAAGCACGGTTTTCCTTGGAATACTTATTTAAAGTGTCGCGGAAAGCTTTATATGTTAACCTAATCGATGCATTATTTCCTATACCCCTGTACCGAAGTATGTTCAGTAATGGCCCGGGACAAGACGTCCTGAAACGTGTGTGTAAGCTACATGTCTCACCGACAGCGAAGTCATTCTTTTATAAGCTCCACACTTCAACGTTGCCGGTAAAACCTTGGCTTCGTGAAAAAGGTATATTTGTCCCTTGGTCAGTGAACTGCCGTTTGTGCAACCAGCCTGAAACAATAGAACATTGCTTTATTTTTTGCACCGATGCCTATTTGTTTTGGGATGTCCTACAAAGGACATTGAAGAAAGATCTGAATATCTGTGCATATACGATACGTTTTTTGCCTTTAAACCAGAATGATACTTTTCCTTATGACCTGTTCACATTGATGGGACTGCATAGCCTTTGGAAAACAAGGATGATTGATAGAAATGCTGATCCTCCACGGTCTACAAAGTCCAATTTCATAGAAACTGTGTCACATGTACGTAATGTGTACGATCACCTCAAGAAACGCCCAGAATGGTATACCCTTCTTGACAAATGTGTTCATCTTCCCGACTTTTAGAGATGTGACCCTATTCGAAATATGTTACCATAGCCCTCTTTGTTCGTATTGCCCTGTGACCATTACCAGACAGTTTGGATGTAAATAAGGAATAACTCTGTTAGAATGTGTCTTGATTGTTTCTACTGTCCTTTTTCCATGTAATAAATACAAAAAAAAAGGATCGGTGGCCGAGTGGGCTAAGCGCACACCCAGCTCGACGCACGTGGAGCGAAAGCTCGCGCTGCAGAACCCAGGGATCCTGGGTTCAATCCCCACCCCTGCCCGTTTCGATCTGGATGAGCATCGTACCGGCGTGCGGTCGTGTATCACTACTGCGTGGTGCACGTTAAAGACCCCAGGCTAGCGGTTGTACTGCACTGGCTAAATTGCTCATCTACAGCTGAGAGACTCGTCGCCCTTTGGAGGCAGACCAAGTTCTAGGCTGTATAAACATACACACAACCCCAATTTTTTTAGTTAAGGACGGTTTAAAGGGATGCTGAACCGAAATCTGGATTCCACAAAACACAGCGGCAAAGCGTGCAACGGGATGCCACAAACACCAAAACATCACTCATACAGCGATATCTCCAACGGATGACCGTATTTTTCAAAAAAAAAAAAAAAAGGAGGCGCATTTGACAGATATGTTTACGTCTTGTTTCTCCGAGAAGGAGAGGGAACGGCCTCGCGTCTTCTCCGCCTCGCCGCCTTGAGGGGGCGAAGCGGAGAGAAGAGGAAACGAGATATCTTGACGTCACGCGCCTCGTCGGCCTTGTTCAATCTCGATATCTTTTTCTTTTAATTACGGCCGTCCATTTGAGATATCGCCTTCCGATAGTGTTGTAGGGATTGTAGCGTCCCGTCTACATCTCCTGCATTGTTTTTCTTCTTCTTGAAATCCAAATTTTGATTCACTATCCCTTTAACTCTTTATGACTAGTATTAGAAGTCGAAGTTATAACTAGCATTAAAAATAAAACAGAGACGAAAGAAGATAGATACACCGGACCATATGCAACAAAACATGTTGGAATTCGTTAAATTCATACAAACCTAGTAAACACAAATGAGCAGAACTCTTGCCATTTAAAGCGAAGACGAGACGGGACAATTGAGTACAATGTAATATGTACAGCATTTAATGTTTCATTACGTTGGCGGTGTGATGTGGGAAGTTCGAATCCTTGCCATTGAGCAGGACGAGTGGATCCAAACAGCGAACGTGACTGGAACCTGTGAGAGAACATAGCGTGACTATGGATGTACCAGTCAGGTATCTTGGAACGACATTTAGTTTCAGCGTTCGAACGATTCTCTACAAATAACGTCCAGCTGTGACTCTACCCCATGGACTCTTTTACGCTGTAGTTAAGTCAAAGTTAGAGTTTATGAATATAAAACGTGCGGGGTAGGTATAACTTTCTTTTTTGTTTTCTGCGTTGATTGTTATTTTACGCAATATTTTTGAGGTATTTTTCGGGGAGCAAGATATTCAAGTTGTGCCCCTTTTAACTCCGTGAACAAGTTGCTTCGCGGCTCCTCGTAGTTTCCATACTGTTAAACGCGAATGGATGACAAAGAGCCACGCAGTGTCTCAGCCTGTTGAAAACTTTTTAGGCATATCTGACTTGGATTGAAGGTGTCCTTGCCTTATAGAGTTTGTTTGCTCCTGCCGAAGCTACTTTTCACTTTGTGACCTAGCTTGCGTAAGAATGTTTCATTGTTAAAGCTACCATCTACTTCTACCGACTTGCCTGACGTACCGTAAAGGCTCAGTTCTTTATTCGAGCATTGACTTTTCGTTCTTTACTCAGGAGTAATTTTAATTGGACAAATAGATATAGAAATGAAATGCATTTGAAAATTCATTTGAAGGGTGCCTGATACCTATCATCGAATTGCATTTTGCATTCAAATGCGTTTATAATGCTTTCATTACGTTTGTAACTAAATTATTTTTTCCCCGTATTTTGCATTTTTATTTCGGAATATTTCTGGAACCATTTTTTTTAACCTTGATTAGGACTAAATCTCAGCTATCATGTCTCAGACACCCCGCTTTCTTTAAAAGGTGTGCGAATGAGAAAGCAGCTTGTATATAATAATATCTTAAGGTAAAGATAGAATTTAGCTACAGGTAAATTAGAAATTAATAGTACCAGAATGATAAAATAATCAATGACTGTCACGCTCAAGAACAAGACGTTTGACCTGACATGATTCTGTGGATAGAAACAAGCTTTGTGACCTGTCATTTAACGACGATTTAAATGTACCTTACCCAAGCTACCAACAGTCCGCAAAAGGCCATTGTTGCCATCCTGAAGCCCAGTATTTCGACAAGCTTGCCAGCAAATGGAGGTGTTATCGTACCCCTGTAAAATGCATACAAAAAGAAATTTAGCATTTTATTAGGTTTATCTAAATGAGCAAAATCAAACATTTCGCCCTGAGTTCATACTCTAGAGATTGGATTAACATATGTTCTGCCTTTTTGACAAAAATGTTTAGTTAATAAAATAATGCGTTTTAGTTAAAGGAGAAAATATCGTTTAGTCTTCAAGCTGTTTCCCCACTATCATTGCAGCTTCATGTGTTAGAAGACGACGTCTAGAACGACCTTTGGGACGACCTCTAGGACGACGCCGAGGACGACGTCTGCATTCGCGACTCCAGCGAAATCGACGCCGCGTAGAGGCGACGCCGAAGCTCAGAGAGGAGGTCGTTTCGACTCGTCGTCTGCTATCGCTGCTTGGTTCTCGTATAGGCAGCATAGAAACAAACATCGTTCCCAGTAATTACTTTTATGCTTCCGCCCTGTCGTTCCTACGCACTGACTCAGGAAGAAGGTTTCTACCTTCGAAAAATCGCTTGCTTTCATATGTAACACCGATTTTACGTTGAAGTGCAAGAACATTTTGGTCCGCGTGTTGAACGACGAAAACGACCTCCTCTGTCGCCATTTTCCTACAGAGCGCCTCCTATGTCGTGCAGTCGCGAATACGCGCGCGCTGCGATGTTGGTACGCACGGCGCATTTGAGGCCAGATACCGTTTCGCGAAAGCCGGGTGAAGGAGCTAGAAATGTTATTGTAGTAAAATGTCAGAACATATGTGAGGGACGATGCGAGTACCCGTGGTACATGTCATCATCGGTGGTTGTAAATAGCAGACAAACTTTTCAGCGTACGGTTTATTGTGTTCATTCGGAATTGGGAATGTTTGAAGCTCACCCAATCACTAGAAACGTGAAGACACTGCTTGAAACGAAACCTTTTGTCCGTATACTTTCAGGAAATCCGCGAAACCTGGAAGTAGTAACACGCATCATACGTGTTGAACATCGCAGTAGAATACAAAATAGTGATCAGGGTCATTGCCCCTATGGGGCTTTGTTCATCAAACGATTCCATCCCTCTATGAAAAAAAAACTTTCCCACAACCTGACTCACAGGAGGCATGATGTATGCTCGTATTCACCTCAAGAACAGTAGTAAAGAAAAGTGCGGCACATCGCTGAGCATTAGTAATATCCCCTACATCTAGCAAACCAAGATATATGTAGGAGCATTTTAGATTAGATATATGATGTTGTTTTATCAAGATGTACACTTTACAAATCCCAAAAGCACATTTTCTTTCCCGATAACCAAATCTTGTAAGAACAACTTCGCGCAGCGTATAAACCATGAGCAAAACTTACTTCTTTCTTGATGGGATGCGAGTATGCAGGGCTTTCAAGAAGCGACGTATTGAATTCAGCGAAAGGTCAGCTAGGTGGATAGCAAGAACAAACACTAGCCTAAAGATTTTAGTAGATGTAAAAACGTCTCGGAACCATTTCTGGAGCATTTCTAAAAAACAGTGGCAAAAGCTGGGACCTATGTAAGCGCCGCCAGCAACGGATCCGAGCCTACCAACGCACGTAAGACGCAGGTGCACGATAAAGTCGCATGAAAAGGGCTTCACCTAACCGTTCGCTCCTATGAGGAAGCAAGAAGCAGAAAGAGAAAGTGCATGACTCCAGAGTCGTCTAATGCATTGACAGATCTCTGTAGTAACAATGACCAAAGAGCGCAGAAGAACGCAGAGAAAGGCGAAAGAGTACAGCGCTAGTCTTGTGTACTCCTTTCGCTTGTCTTTGTGTTTTCGCACGCTGTTTTGTTGTCTTTAGTTGTTAAGCAACTCGCCCACATCACTACTTTAATTTCAGTAGTAGTTCCTAAGACGCTGTGTCGTCGAAATCCTGAGTAGTGTATATTTTAGTATTGATGGGTCTTAAACCTTAGAGCTGACTGATGGTTTTGCTTCGAAAAATACTTGGTTCCTGATAAGTTGCTTAAGGCTTTTATAATGTTAGGCGTTTGTGAGTCTATACCGTACCGCAGTGCACTTGTGAGACATAATATATGCCTTTCTCTGACCAATTCTAACAATTAAAGGATGTTTGGTACTGCGCTACAGCTGTCACTCCTTCTCTGTGGCACAACAGAATTCGGAACATTTGCTGCAGAACTTTTATTGCCAGCGGTGCTCATTACCAAACGCCCTTCACGTTAACTCGACCGATTATAGGTCGATCAGTCGTTGATGCTGCAAAGTTGCCGCGAGGCAGTATAGACCATTTCAATGACCACCTTCTGGATGCTGTTATCTTTGTACTGGGCTGAGCAAAACGTTCTGAGCATGCGCAATAACTTTCTTCTGTGGAATGCTGGTCGCCAGGCGCGCGTCGTTCACAGCCCTAGTTACGTAGCGCTTTTCACCTGCAGCGATGTAGATGTGTATACTTGCAGAAACTTCCAAGAGTGTTTATTCTTTTTGAGTAGTCGTAACATAAATCGTAGAAAGGAATTACTGGGCTAAAATTGGCAGAGTTTCCAGGTCAGAGACATTAAAATGTGAGATATGGTGAGGGTACTCATTTCTGCAAGGCACAGTAAATAAGACGAACAATACGTACCCTACGACCTTCAGTGCGTGAGAGTAGGCACACGTGAACATTGCTGCCGATGACAGCCCCGTGAATACTTGAGATAGGTACACCATCCAGAGAGAGCTGATGCAAGAATACATTTCATATATGCCGCTATGTTTCTCTTACTATCCTGCGTAAGGCCTGAACCAAACGCATCCAACTCACCACTATGAGTTTCGTTAAGTGGTGCACGTGTTTTGTTAAAATGTTAAAGGAAAATCTTGCGTAAGTCAAAAGTAGCAGATGAATACCAGAATTAATGGCCTCATATGAAGATGGGCCCCTCTAGCGTCAAAGTGAAAACATCAAGCTGTGGGACATTAAAATGTTTGTTCAAACAAATAAAACAAAGAAAGAAGAGGAGAAACTAAAGACGACTTTCATACCGTTTTTTTTTTTGACGAAAATTCCCATGGCAAGAGTTTAACGCTTTTTGGCTGTGGCATACAAATGGTTAACGTCACTCCAGGCAGCTAGATATTTTCGGTTTCATTTATAACAATTGACTAAAAAATTCTGCTTTTACGTTTTAACCAAGACACGCACCACTTAGCTGCATGTCTGTTATGAATTACAATAACGAAGACATAAAAGTGAATTGTTTCGATTAATAAGTAATTTCCTTTCAATTCATTTCTTCGGTGCGATATACCTAACAAGTTATTATCACCTAGAAGCGAAGGAAACGTTAGGAGATCAATATTTACCTTTCGCATTTTAGAAATGGAGCGGGTCCCCACAAGACGTAAGCAAAAGCCGCAAGAACCTGCCCGACTAGGGCATAAAATGTTTCAGCCTGAAATATAGACATACAAAAAACTAATTTCATAATGAGCCAGCTCAAAGGGTGTATCTCGAGACAACCCATTCTGATTTGAACCCTTCTCATTTGAACCCATTCGCAAAACGCTTTTCGCGTTTTAACCTTTCGCGTTTCAACCCTTTCTCATACATACCCGTCTCGTTTGAACTCATTCTCATTTGAACCCTTCTTGTTTGAACTCATTCGCAAAACGCCCTTCGCGTTTTAACCTTTCGCGTTTCAACCCTTTTTCATTTGGACCGGTTTCATTTGAACCTGTCCTCATTTGAACACCGTATTTAAAACCAATCGTCTAACGCTCTTTGCACTTTAACTTTTTCTGTATTTATGCCCTTCTATGTTGAACCCGACCTCCTTTAAATCCTTATTGTTTAACTAAACTCCATCTTAAAACACGTATACTTCTTGGCGTTTCAACCCGTATCGTTTATACGTATAGTTTGACAATTTGCGTGTCATCCTTTTTAGAGTGCTCTTGGAATTTCAACCAGTCTCTTTTTTTCTGTGTTAATAAATGATAAAAAATAATGGAGATGTTGGGCACTGTTAATAACAGTGCCGGCTACTCCATAGCAATTGTTATTTGATAAAAAATAACCAGATCTAAAACAAAATAAACAAAAATCCCGCCAGAGTCGCCATTGTACATATTATTACAATTCAAACATGTTCGTCTATCCATATTCGTGGTCTACCTGTGCCAGTGTGCACCGATGCAAACACCTAATGTCATGTTCCACACCAAGGCTAACTAGCGATCACTTACCGCCCGCACCGGCAGCATCACAAAGCAGCGGACGCGGCGGGACTCTCGCCCTACTGTGCACCTCGTCGCTCAAAAACCGCTGCCGCCACCACTCAAGAGCACATCTAGCAGGGAGCGGCCAACGATCTTGTGCCCACCCCGCATGGATCATTTTAACCCTTTTGCATAGGATCCATTGCATTCGAAATATGTTAACAGAAATATTTTGCTTTCCATACCATAACGTTACAAGCGACTCGCAAAGCCTTATGCCATTCAAACCGTATGGCCAATCGTTAGGCTGCTGAACGGCTCTTTACAAGACGTATTGTATAAAACATTGTTTGTCGTAGAATGAGTCATCGCAGCTCAAGGCGATCCCATTCTCGGTAAAGCTATATTCTGGAGCTCTCTTCCCACAAGCATTATCAACGCAGGAAATGACTTATAATTGGTTAAACTATTTAAGACGACCGCAGCAACAAAACACGGACCATTCAAAGGCCAGAGGATGCCTTTGCCCTCCTTAGAAAGTCACAAAGGGGATCCTGCCATTGGCAATTTGGTCCTGCGGCGTTTTTTTCAAAATCTGCGAGTGCGATGTTGCGTGGCTTGAGGGCTTTCTTACCAGGCCTAAATTATTTTCTTCATTTCAGTCATGAATCATCGGATGCAAATTATGCTCACCCTGGCATGCCCTGTGAAGATATTGAATTATTTACAACCGGTGTCGGAGTGATCGTACAAATCTACGATCATTGTATATTTGCCTATGTGTCGTCCGTCATGCCGTGGATTGGCATGTGCTCTAGATGTCATTCTCCAAGACGCATTTCAAGGCGTAATAAAGCCTCAGGTGCCTGGACTTTATAATGTCATTGGTTCCTTTATTTCGGTTTCCCGTGAGTGTATGCTGAAATTATTGCTTTTCGCTAGCCTGATCATGTACACTGTTAAAATGAGAAAAGTCATTTTGAGAATGGTCAAAACCAGAAAGTATGTTTTGGTAAGTTTGAAATGAGAAAGGTTAAAATGAAAGAAAGTACTTTTTGAGAATGGTCAAAAACAGAAAGTAATGTTTTGAGTAAGTTTGAAAGGAGAAGCGTTAAATGCGAAAACTGGTGTTGGAGTGATCGTACAAATCTACGATCATTGGTATTTGCCTATGAGAGTCGTCATGCGTGGATTGGCATGTGCTCTAGATGTCCGTATTCTTCCAAGACGCATTTCAAGGCGTAATAGTTTCAGGATGCATCGGACTTCATAATGTCACGGTCTTCCGAGTTTCGGTATTCCCGTGAATCGTATGCTGAAATTATTGCCGTGCTACTTGGATCATGTATAATGTTAAAATGAGAAAAGTCGTTTTTGAGAATGGTCAAAACCAGAAAATATGTTTTTGGTAAGTTTGAAATGAGAAAGGTTAAAATGAGAAGAAAAGTCTTTTGAGAAATGCCAGAACCAGAAAGTATGTTCTGAGAGAGATTGAAAGGAGAGGTTAAAATGAGAAAACCGGTGTCGGAGTGATCGTACAAATCTACGATCATTGTATATTTGCCTATGAGTCGTCCGTCATGCCGTGGATTGGCATGTGCTCTAGATGTCCTTCTCCAAGACGCATTTCGAGGCGTAATAAAGCTTCAGGTGCCTGGACTTCATAATGTCACTGGTTCCTTTATTTCGGTTTCCCGTGGTTTCCCGTGAATGTATGCTGAAATTATTGCTTTTCGCTAGCCTGATCATGTACACTGTTCAAATGAGAAAAGTCATTTTGAGAATGGTCAAAACCAGAAAATATGTTTTTAGTAAGTTTGAAATGAGAAAGGTTAAAATGAAAAGAAAAGACTTTTTGAGAAATGCCAGAACCAGAAAGTATGTTCTGAAGAGATTGAAAGGAGAGGGTTAAAATGAGAAAACCGGTGTCGGAGTGATCGTACAAATCTACGATCATTGTATATTTGCCTATGAGTCGTCCGTCATGCCGTGGATTGGGATTTGCTCTAGATGTCCTTCTCCAAGACGCATTTCAAGGCGTAATGAAGCCTCAGGTGCCTGGACTTCATAATGTCACTGGTTCCTTTATTTCGGTTTCCCGTGGTTTCCCGTGAATGTATGCTGAAATTATTGCTTTTCGCTAGCCTGATCATGTACACTGTTCAAATGAGAAAAAGTCATTTTGAGAATGGTCAAAACCAGAAAATATGTTTTTAGTAAGTTTGAAATGAGAAAGGTTAAAATGAAAAGAAAAGACTTTTGAGAAATGCCAGAACCAGAAAGTATGTTCTGAGAGAGATTGAAAGGAGAGGGTAAAATGAGAAAACCGGTGTCGGAGTGATCGTACAAATCTACGATCATTGTATATTTGCCTATGAGTCGTCCGTCATGCCGTGGATTGGCATGTGCTCTAGATGTCCTTCTCCAAGACGCATTTCAAGGCGTAATAAGCCTCAGGTGCCTGGACCCCCATAATGTCACTGGTTCCTTTATGTTCGGTTTCCCGTGGTTTTCCGTGAATGTATGCTGAAATTGTTGCTTTTCGCTAGCCTGATCATGTACACTGTTCAAATAGAGAAAAGTCGTTTTGAGAATGGTCAAAACCAGAAAATATGTTTTTAGTAAGTTTGAAATGAGAAAGGTTAAAAATGAAAAAGAAAAGACTTTTTTGAGAAATGCCAGGACCAGAAAGTATGTTTCTAGAGAGAGATTGAAAGGAGAGGGGTTAAAATCAGAAAACCGGTGTCGGAGTGATCGTACAAATCTACGATCATTGTATATTTGCCTATGAGTCGTCCGTCATGCCGTGGATTGGCATGTGCTCTAGATGTCCTTCTCCAAGACGCATTTCAAGGCGTAATAAAGCTTCGGAGTGCCTGGACTACCATAATGTCACTGGTTCCTTTATTTCGGTTTCCCGTGGTTTCCCGTGAATGTATGCTGAAATTGTTTATTGCTTTTCGCTAGCCTGATCATGCACACTGTTCAAATGAGAAAAGTCATTTTGAGAATGGTCAAAACCAGAAAATATGTTTTTAGTAAGTTTGAAATGAGAAAGGTTAAAATGAAAAAGAAAAGACTTTTTGAGAAATGCCAGAACCAGAAAGTATGTTCTGAGAGAGATTGAAAGGGAGAGGGTTAAAAATGAGAAAACCGGTGTCGGAGTGATCGTACAAATCTACGATCATTGTATATTTGCCTATGAGTCGTCCGTCATGCCGTGGATTGGTATTGCTCTAGATGTCCTTCTCCAAGACGCATTTCAAGGCGTAATAAAGCTTCAGGTGCCTGGACTTCATAATGTCACTGGTTCCTTTATTCGGTTCCCGTGGTTTCCCATGAATGTATGCTGAAAATTATTGCTTTTCGCTAGCCTGATCATGTACACTGTTCAAATGAGAAAAGTCATTTTGAGAATGGTCAAAACCAGAAAGTATGTTTTTAGTAAGTTTGAAATGAGAAAGGTTAAAATGAAAAGAAAAGACTTTTTGAGAAATGCCAGAACCAGAAAGTATGTTCTGAGAGAGATTGAAAGGAGAGGGGTTAAAATGAGGAAAACCGGTGTCGGAGTGATCGTACAAATCTACGATCATTGTATATTTGCCTATGAGTCGTCCGTCATGCCGTGGATTGGCATGTGCTCTAAGATGTCCTACTCCAGGACGCATTTCAAGGCGTAATAAAGCTTCAGGTGCCTGGACTTCATAATGTCACTGGTTCCTTTATTTCGGTTTCCCGTGGTTTCCCGTGAATGTATGCTGAAATTATTGCTTTTCGCTAGCCTGATCATGTACACTGTTCAAATGAGAAAAGTCATTTTGAGAATGGTCAAAACCAGAAAGTATGTTTTTAGTAAGTTTGAAATGAGAAAGGTTAAAATGAAAAGAAAAGACTTTTTGAGAAATGCCAGAACCAGAAAGTATGTTCTGAGAGAGATTGAAAGGAGAGGGTTAAAATGAGAAAACCGGTGTCGGGTAGATCGTACAAATCTACGATCATTGTATATTTGCCTATGAGGTCGTCCGTCATGCCGTGGATTGGCATGTGCTCTAGATGTCCTTCTCCAAGACGCATTTCAAGGCGTAATAAAGCCTCAGGTGCCTGGACTTCATAATGTCACTGGTTCCTTTATTTCGGTTTCCCGTGGTTTCCCGTGAATGTATGCTGAAATTATTGCTTTTTCGCTAGCCTGATCATGTACACTGTTCAAATGAGAAAAGTCATTTTGAGAATGGTCAAAACCAGAAAATATGTTTTTAGTAAGTTTGAAATGAGAAAGGTTAAAATGAAAAAGAAGAAGACTTTTTGAGAAATGCCAGAACCAGAAAGTATGTTCTGAGAGAGATTGAAAGGAGAGGGTTAAAATGAGAAAACCGGTGTCGGAGTGATCGTACAAATCTACGATCATTGTATATTCGCCTATGAGTCGTCCGTCATGCACGTGGATTGGCATTGCTCTAGATGTCCTTCTCCAAGACGCATTTCAAGGCGTAATAAAGCTTCAGGTGCCTGGACTTCATAATGTCACTGGTTCCTTTATTTCGGTTTCCCGTGGTTTCCCGTGAATGTATGCTGAAATTATTGCTTTTCGCTAGCCTGATCATGTACACTGTTCAAATGAGAAAAGTCATTTTGAGAATGGTCAAAACCAGAAAATATGTTTTTAGTAAGTTTGAAATGAGAAAGGTTAAAATGAAAAGAAAAGACTTTTGAGAAATGCCAGAACCAGAAAGTATGTTCTGAGAGAGATTGAAAGGAGAGGGGTTAAAATGAGAAAACCGGTGTCGGAGTGATCGTACAAATCTACGATCATTGTATATTTGCCTATGAGTCGTCCGTCATGCCGTGGATTGGCATGTGCTCTAGATGTCCTTCTCCAAGACGCATTTCAAGGCGTAATAAAGCTTCAGGTGCCTGGACTTCATAATGTCACTGGTTCCTTTATTTCGGTTTCCCGTGGTTTCCCGTGAATGTATGCTGAAATTATTGCTTTTCGCTAGCCTGATCATGTACACTGTTCAAATGAGAAAAGTCATTTTGAGAATGGTCAAAACCAGAAAGTATGTTTTTAGTAAGTTTGAAATGAGAAAGGTTAAAATGAAAAGAAAAGACTTTTGAGAAATGCCAGAACCAGAAAGTATGTTCTGAGAGAGATTGAAAGGAGAGGGGTTAAAATGAGAAAACCGGTGTCGGAGTGATCGTACAAATCTACGATCATTGTATATTTGCCTATGAGTCGTCCGTCATGCCGTGGATTGGCATGTGCTCTAGATGTCCTTCTCCAAGACGCATTTCAAGGCGTAATGAAGCCTCAGGTGCCTGGACTTCATAATGTCACTGGTTCCTTTATTTCGGTTTCCCGTGGCCCATGAATGTATGCTGAAATTATTGCTTTTCGCCAGCCTGATCATGTACACTGTTCAAATGAGAAAAGTCATTTTGAGAATGGTCAAAACCAGAAAGTATGTTTTAGTAAGTTTGAAATGAGAAAGGTTACAATGAGAAGAAAAGTCTTTTTGAGAATTGTCGAAAACCAGAAAGTATGTTTTGAGAAAGTTTGAAAGGAGAAGGGTTAAAATGAGAAAAGTTGTTTCGAGAATGGTCAAAACCCGAAGGCTTGTTTCGAGAACGGTTCAAGTGAGAAAGGGAGAAAAGCGGAAGTTGTTTTGCGCTGGGTTGAAATGAGAAGGCGAAAACGAGAAGGTGAGAAATGCGAACGGGTTCAAATGAGAACCACCCTCAAAAATAAGGTGCTTTTATCCGCCACCCTCAGTATACAGTTTGAGTTCACTGAGAGTGTAGTTTCAGGAAAAGGGGATGAGGCTGCCGAAGGCGAACTGGTCGAGGGAACAATCAGCTGACAGTGTGCACAAAGCAAAACTGCCGAAAAGTCAAAGTTGTTCGCGTTTCGAAAACAAACAAACACAAAAAACAAGTGACTGTGACCAAACAGTATAATGATGTTATTGGTTGTTATAAAATGATGTTTCCGAGTAAAAGTCAATTACGATTAGTCGAGCATACGTCCCCGAGCATTCTCAAGGCTGTATGCATGGTTATTCCTGGTGGTGTTCGCACACGGTCTCATTGACACTACATTTCTACCGATTAGTTCGATACATGGCAAATCACTATCAATGAAATATTTTTTATGAACAATGTAGGCATTCTTAGGAAGCCCTTATGGAAGTGGTGCTTTATTATATTTGATACATATTATATTTTGCTCATGTTCGATTTTTCAGAAGAGGGCGAAACGACGTGGTCAGTGTTTTTGTGCTACCCTGGAATATTAAAGTACTGAGTTTATTTACTATGTTAGGCCTTCGAAATTCATATTATGATCGCGTTCTCAGAAAAGCTACTGCCATATATGTTTGTTCTTCATTGGTGTTTTTTTTTCGTTGCGTTAAAAACAGAGAAGCAAGTGGACTCTGTTCTGCTAAAAACCAAGTCTGCAGGTAAGGCTCCGCTAGAACCCGTTAGATTGTGGTATAATCTACTTTTCTCAGCGAGACCCTAAGCAACTTAATACATTTTCTGATAGACAATAGGTCAAGAACTATGTTTCTGTACGTGTTTTCACCTGGAAATCGTGCAAGGAAAAATAAATGACAGTACCTCGTAATGACAAAGACTCCAGAAATAATAGCTCCGACCGCACAACTTCCGTACTGGGCCGTAAATATATCGCCTAATTTTGTACTGCTGAGCCTGAACTGAAATAGCACGGGAGAAAAAGCATCGCATCATAAGTACAAATAATTATACTTAAACTCGCTTTTCGTTGTGCTAGAAATATAATCTAAGCATTGCCGAACGCTCAGTTTCCGGCCAAACTGTAACACAAGCGGTTCGCGCCAAATTCCACGGTTTAAGAACTCGTCATTAGCTATAGTTATAGAATAGCGTATACGCGAAAGGTTTGCGTACGCAAAGGAATAGCGTCGTCGTCACGTGCCAATCCAAAACTTTGTTTGATCGCTCGGTGCATGACCAGTGGCGGCGAGGCTATTTCTTTGAGGGCGCGAAACTTTCGCGTGTACGCTATACTAAAACTCGCTATGCGGAGAGCAAGTCGTTTGCTTCTTGCACTGGGTTGCGTTGACATCATAACCACGCCGAGCTCTGGCTGGCTTTGATTGAAAGGACAGGGGGTAGACCTCAATGCTAGATGCCGTGAGGTCTACCTACTATCTTTTCAGTCAGCCAGTAAGAGATCGGCGTTCTCTACATCATCGCAACCCCTGTGCACAAAGCAGGCAACCGGTCTGGTGCGTCGATTAAAATTTTTACCCCGAGCAATCGCCACCCTTTAATCGTTTGATTGTCCGATTAATCGGTCTCGTTCATTTCCAAGCATAATATTTTAAAGAGTAAACAAAATTAAACTCATTTTGCTTTGGCAGATTGTGCGATAAACTCCGCAATATGCATCTGTTATTATGAATCAAACTCGATGTGTAGTTGAGAACGGTGCAAAGGCACTCGGACTCACAGATGCTGCAGACACTCGTGCTTCAGCTGCAAAAGGCAAAGCGGTTCAGTTGATTTTGTTTTCCGGCAAGAGCGACCTGTTTTGATTGTTTGCAATAATCTCTGCTGCACTAAACGGACACTCGCACGGCGTTGAAGTGGCCGGGATACGTCTAACCTTCTTGCGCTTGTCAGGAGTTTACTTTAGTTTACTAGTTTGCTTTACAGTTTGCTTTAGCTCAGAATTTCACTCAAACTGTGCCCTTCATACAGGCGTTCTCGTCCACATCTGAGTGGTGAAAGCGTTTAATTTTTACTTCTCTTGGTTTGTCATTATTTTTCGATTAACCGGTTAGAAACGTTATTATAGATTAAAGCATTCATTGAATAATCGGTAAGTTAATCGATTAACTGCCTAGCCCTAAATTGTCACTCGTTTGTCTGGGTTTGGTTTGGTAAACTTTTCGTAGTTCTGGAATATTAGATGCAACACGAAGCGAAGACTGGCGATAAAAATTGGACTACCCCCATTTTTGCAATAAATATTATATTGAGTGAACATATATCAGGGAGTCTAATCAATCGCATGTTTTAGTAAGGATCAACAACCGCAACCTTACATGTTTTCTAAATATTTTACTATACTCCTTTGTCACATCAAGAAAAAGAAAGCTTTGCGCATTCTTCATGCGTCGCGCGAAGTAGTTCTTAAATATTTGGTTGTCGAAGGAAGAAACGATGTTTTTGATGAGTCTATAGTCTAACATGCACTTACATATATTTTAACTCAACGCATAAAGGGGGAAATTAGTAACGTTCCGCGAAAGCCACACTTTCTTGTTACGGTTCTTGATGTGAAAACCAGTATGACGGTTATTCTTTCCTTCAAGGTATTTCTTCAAGGTGAGGTCACTGTAACGATCTTGCTATCGTTCTTGTGAGTTAGATTAGGCTAGTTAGATACATGCCAGTTAGATTAGGGTTTCTGTTTTCTTTTTCCTAACTTTTTTCTTCTTTTTCTAACTTGTTTCTTACGAAATTGCATTGCTTCATTATTGCGCGTCTTTTCAGTTTACCAAACGTGACTTCAAATAGAGGAATTCTGCCCCTGTCAGACATGATACTACATTTTTTTTTTCGAGGAAGGAGACCTTGCGCATAGGTTGCGCGGGAATCCGAATTTGTTCGTTAAATCGTGAAATTCGTAAAATCGGGTTTCGTAAAATCGAGGCTCAACTGTACGTCTTTTTTAATAATTTCTTTATTGACGACTTTGTCTGGTAGGCTATCTTCGGGACAGAAAACAAGTTTTAGCAAGACGGTAGTGGTATGTTTCACAAGGGTTCAATTCTGTTAGAACTTATCTGAGGAAATCATACACGTTATTACAATTTCCTCTTAAAGAAAGTTAGAACGGCCTTTGGGTCACCAATCATGGGTGCTTAATCACTTTCAAGAATCAAAAGTACAATCGGTATCGTGCTCAGTAAAGTAAATATGCCTACTTTATGACAATGTAAATACGCTTTTCCCATTGATACTGTACCACCATTAAACCATCACACCAATCACCTTTTTATTGAATGAACCAATAGCGAGAAAATCAATGAATGGTATCTACTGGTGTAGCATATACACCCAGAGACTCCTGGTATTATTTGGCGTCGTTACATACACACTGCAGTACACACCAGAGGGTGTCTTACTGGACAAACACAAACAAAAACAAATTTACCGTCAGTGTTAAGTGCCGAAAAGAACGTACTTTTTCTAAACTTGGCTCTAAGGTGGTGTCATTGAATCCAATAGTCATCCAGGACATCATGATTGACACCATGTCAATTATAAATAAGAGGAGTTTTAAAAAGAACCAGTAATTTGGGTTGCTGTTTTCCGGGATACTCTTCAGCTTTCAAGAGTCTCCACACTCTAAAAATGTGCAATGTAAATGAGTTTCGCAAGCTTAAAATATACTTGTTTGTTTGTTTGTTTGTTTGTTTTTGCTGAGACATTTTAGTCATTGAATTGTGTTGGAATAGACCAGCGGATGCCGAGGAACAAATCCCACCTCACGGAAAATTGTGGAATATCAGCTTCTATTACTTAATAACTCAAATCATACTCTTGGAATTATTTCTGTATAACTGGATCCCGATGGCGTCGGAATTCCAATCATCGGTCCTTTTTCTAACTAGCCTAGCCAATGAGCAGGGCGGTAGGATTTATGCTTCAATAAAAATTCAGCACCTGTAGCGGGAAAAATGTCGTTGATTTCTTGTGCCAATTAAACAACATGCGCACTAGAGCACGATACCTACCGTCCTTTCCATTTGATGAACTAACCATTCATGGGTGTGGCAATCGTTGGTTGAGTGAGGTGAGTGCACATAAAAAAGCTGTTTTTATTTAAAATGTAATCTGTTCCTGCCGTTAATTCGGTGGTACGTTTCCTATCACTCCCGGCAGCTCACCCCATCCCCCGCTCACTGTGCGGGAGATTGCAGACCAGACACCTTCTGTGATGGTACAACAATAAACTATGTGGACATACGGCTCTTCTGTTAGTTTCAAGGAATGTAATTTGATGTCGTTCGACGGCGTTAGTTGTCGTTGTTGTCGACGACGTTTTCGACGGCGTTGAAGTCACTCGTCAACGACGCGAAAACTCATGTGGTTCCTACAACCTCCTCACACCACCCCAGGAAAGCCCACCTGATCATTGATCAATGTTTTGTTTTCTGTTTTTAGTTGGTTTTCCCATCCAAACTGAGCAATTTTATATGTAGCAGCCAAATGTATCACTTTCTGCAGAAATCGTATTCTACACGGGTGGAACACTATCAAATTTCTATGAGCACGGAGAATTTCTTTTACACATTATTATGGCGGACATTTACTTGCGCAAAGTGTTTTAAAATACTGTAAACGACTTAATTTTCGCGAGGTCCTAATTTTCGTAAATTTCGCGAATCGCCTACAATTCGCGAAAACTAGGTGCCGCGAACAATTCCGGTAAAATGTAAACACATTGGAATCTATATTAAGAGCCCACCACATCGCGGAAATAAGGACCGGCGAATTATCCAAAAACTTCAGCTTTTACCTAAATCGCGAAATATTGAGCCCGCGAAAAATAGGTCGTTTACAGTATGTTTCTTTTATCACTCGCCAAGTGATTCTGGAACAATTATCTGCCTGTAACCACAGTCTAGTGATTATTTTCCATGCTCTCTGGCAGTATAGAGCGTAAGCCGGCACGTGCTTTCACTGTAACTAGACATGCTCACGAAGTATATTTCAAAGCTGGGTGCCTGTAGATTCGAAAGAATTGCTCCCAGACTATCATTTCTTTTTTTTTTTCTTCTTTTTTTCACGTTTCTAGACTGTTACAGAGACCGTTTCGTTAACTTTCTAGGCCCGATTTTTTAGTTTCTGTCCCTGTAAAACTTGTCTCAGACGTCACTGTATCGACAGATCTGGAAAGGAAGAAGACCATCTACAAATGTTCAACGATAACTGCAAATTCGGAGCTTAACTAGGGGTGACTATAAGAATCAATTGCGAATTGGTATGTCAACAACTGAAACTCGCGAAACTTACTTGGGTTACTTCAACGAAACTCTACAAATAATCATGAATGGGAGCACAAATCAAATAAAATAATCGCATAATTTGTAAACATTCAATGTTTGCTATTTAGGTTGCCAGCACACTTTTTTCCCGCTCACTGACGCACTTACCACTTTTTTCGCTTAATCTCGTTTGAAGTTTCAACATAAACGGCGTTGACAGCACGAGAAGGCCTCCAAACGTGTAATGGGGCAACGGATAGGCCCAGAACTGAAACGAAGATGCACTTGAGACGATATGCGAGTGCACTGACGTTGGAAGGTTATTTTAATAAAATTTAAAGTCTTACAAAATATACCAAAGAAGTTCTCTCCCAAGTGCACTTACGTCAATCATGATTCCTCCTATAAATGCTCTAGCATGTTTCCGACTTGTCTCAGGAACTCCATACAAGCCTGAAATGGGTCATTTTTAAATCGGTTCTAATGCGTCTATGTTTTATTTTATTTGTTTTATTGGTGTATTATGGCGTGGAACAAACGATGCCAGAACTAGTTACAAAAGTCCGATTGGAGCTGAATAATCATGTTGTAAAATTAACGACAAAGATATTGCGGTGAGAGGAACTTTGGGAGTGCTCTGAAAACACCTGCAAAGCAAATATGATAATTATTAGTATCACCATATGTAGCCTATTGTAACGAGCTTTCTTTTTGCTTTCTAGAAAATAATGACCTTCGCTTTAAAGGCACGACGTCAATTGAATGCTGAGGCTGAAAGTTCATTTTTTTCCATAAAAGTTTCAAGCCAAACTGAGCGGATTTTTCTTTAATTTCTAATGATGCAGGTTGAATACTTACTACTTCACTCATTCACTTTTACAACGTGCATCGGGACAAGTTAGTGGCACTGACGACGTAAGCGTACCAACAAACATAATATCAAACGAACAAGTCAAAAACATCCTAAAGAACCATGTTTCTGCATTGTCGAACTATCGTGTGTCCAGTTTCCCGAAGACTCCTCGGAGAAGCAGTCACTGGAAGCGATGTGGCACAGAGCATGGCGCTAGCGTGTCCATTGTAATTGACAAGAATTACGAGTTCGTATAGTCTAAATCACAACTAGGGTTCCGTGTTTTCAGTAAATACCGATAAACCCAAAGAGTTTCCGGTTTGATCAAACTCGGGAAAGACAGAAAAACCTTGAATCGGAACCGTCCTTCAATGAGAAAAGATCCATGCTTCGCAAAAAGAAACTCTTTATTTACAGCTTTATTTTGTGTCAACTCGAAACAGAGCCCCCCCCCATACCGCCCTTTGAACTGCCGGCCCATACACCTCATTTCTTTCTCTTGTGGGTACCGGGACGTTCTCCAAGTATACGGGTCTCACGCATGCGTTCGGTCGAGGTTGGGGAATGCCATGCCCGTGTCCCACTTTCTTCAACCACAGCCCCCAATAAACCCCGATTTTGGTCCGATGTTTCAAAAGTGATACCGAAAAGCACCAAATTTGTGGAAAACAAAGCGAGCCCCGAAAAAACACCCCTAATTTGAAAAAGTCAACCCCGTGAACACTGATCACACCCATCGCACTAAAACGGAGAAACACCCAGCTTCTTTTTTACCCGAACAGTTAATAAAGCAAACTATCCTATCATACGTACACTCTTTAACTTTTTGTTCTCTGAAATATGACGTTTTTTGATCATTTTTTTAATGAATTTTGATTAATATCAGCTTCTTTTGAGTTATTGTGAATCATTGTGATCTTATTTACATTTGTTTGTGTATTAACACTGCCCGGGGGCTAATCAGCGCACGACACCCTGAGGCAATGCCACTCAGAAGAAAAGGCCTGCGCATGACGTCATCCCTAGTGGATCGCCGACTCTCGATCCCCAAGCGGCACACACAACGATGCCCGACGAAAGTCACCGCAATGCGGCAGACGACGCGTCCGTCTTGACGTCTCCGCGTGCCAGTTTCGCGCTCGTTGTGACACGCTTGCAAGTTGCGCTGGCGGCGACGCAGGCGCAAGGCAGGCGACGCTGCGTGGACCCACTCACTGGTGATGACGTTTGAAGGGGGAAAGGAGTAGGCCCGGTTTATGTTAGGCAGTATTGCCTGAGACAACGCAGTGCACGCGTGACGCTCGTAGTCCGGATCGCGAGCTGATTCGCCAAATTAAATAAATGTAATTAGATGAAGGTGACGTTAGAGCCATTTTAGAATATATTCTAAAAAGTCTCTACCGTCAGTTTCATCCAATTATATTTATATTATTTGGCGAATCAGCTCGCGATCCTGAGATGAACCTCGGCCCCTAAAGGGGCCGAGGCTCATCTCACTCAATTCATTTAATTCCCATCCCGCATTCCGGGACACCACCGACGGCTTAAGCCCTGCTGACCTAGCTGGCCCTCGTTTTCCTTTTCCGTGTTATCAAATACATTTTCAACAACGAGAATAGGGGGCCCCTAAGCTTTGGCTCTTCCAAGAAGCTTGGGGCGTTGCACTGTGCAAGAGCATTACTTCTGCCCATACGCAGTGCACCGACCTAAGCTGCTTGGGGGACGCGAAACGTTCAGACCTCTTATTCTCAATTTTTTTAATAATCTCGCCGTGTGGTAGGGATATAAGTGTTTAACAAAAGCGAGGACTTCATAATTTGTCAATTAGTGTAAACATTCATGCTCAGACACGTAGATGAGCTCGCGGGACGATAAAACACGACTTGAGGTAAATTATAGGTTTACTCACAATAACAACACCGCTTCTCTTCTTGAAATGGGTCGTGATAATGGCGAAGGTTACAACTGATGAAACTGAATCCGCGCATCCTCCGATACAAGCTGCGAGAAGTGATACCCAAAGCAGCTCGCTTCCATTTGCAAACCAATACAAGGAGCTGAAAATAAAATACAATATATCTAGTTACACTAAAAAATGCATGCTGGTTTATTTTAGAAAGAACCTAAACAAATAGGTAAACCTGCAAACCAAAAAATACTGTTGTATATAAAGAGAAGCACAAAAAGCCTTTCTTCTAACACGGTGTTAGAGTTTCATATGAAGTCCCATGTTTTCAAGACCGGCGTTTTTCGTACTATGTTGAAAACAAAAACCTACGCAAAAAAGAGACTTAATAAAAACGAACTGCAAGTCACGTCATCAAGGTCTCGTGACAGGTAGTAACATGGTACCATGTGGTCACGCGGGCATCGACAATGACGACCCAATAACATATTTTACGTATAATAATTTTATCAGAATAACCAAACGGTGCTAAAAGCGCCACCAGCATCTCGTGCCGGTTTCAGATATATTCATCAATATTGTGATTGCTTTCCAATTTTGTTTGGTAGACTTAACGTAATAATCAGGAAGCTAGGGAGACAGACGTAGACGTTTCAACTATTGGTTGAGTGGAATATGTCAAGACCAATATTGTTTTTTGCCATTCAGAGGGAGCGACCATTGCCCTCAAATTGGTTCATAAAAGCCCCCCGATAAAGTTCACGCTTCAAACAGAAAGACATCGGGGGATTTTATGGTTCAAGCGTCCCTAAGTCTATGCTCTTTAAAAAAATGTCCGTGAGTCTAAATCAAATCAAATCAAAGCTTTTTTTCCAGAAAACCTGGAAGCAGTCTTAGACAAAACATTGTTAGAAACAGCTTAACTGGGTCTAGGACCCTTGCTACATTGGCAGCAGCTTTGGAACAATACACTCTGCTAGTATAAACATGTAATGTAATAATTTTCTCAAAGATGACACGATACATTGAATTAGGAATCAACAAAGATATAAGAGCGCAAGTCTTGTTTGTGGATCGTGTTTATGTTTATGTTTTTGTGATGCATTTATTTAAAACGAGCAGTAAATTATAATTAAGTATTGTAAATTGTAGTTTGTCCAGGAATGAGGGAGGACCCGTGCCTCTCTACGGCGTATACTCATATCACTTTCATGATTTGCAAGTTCAGAAACAGTGTATAAGAAGTCAATGAACGGTGTAGATGAGAAACAAAAAGAACATAGTAAACGATACTCATACATGCGTTCAGCGTGAATCATTTGATATTTAAAAAAATTCTCTGTGTGGTCTAATAAAGAGCCTTTGGAAAAATCAGGTAATATCTTCTTTCGTAGTAAAATAATGTTTTTAATATGCGTTTTTGCTATAGTAGCCCATACAAGACGACAGTAATTTAATTTGGATCGAAATAATGTATAATATATTTTAAGTTTAACGTTGAGGGACGAAACATTGCGGCACTTAGAGACAATACCAATTACCCGAGAGACTTTAGTTATCAAATAACTAAGCAGAAACAACCAATCAGTGCAACATTTCCTTATGCTTTACAGATGACAAGCTTGTAAGTAATTTTAGACTTAAAATTAATGTCTGGAATATGACACTGCGCATGAGGCTTTGCATGCTCATATCATGGTCAGTGCCTAAGCGCACTCTTCCTTTTTTATCGACATAAGTAATTCTCCTCCTCATTATTCACCGAGCTTTCGCCGTACATAGCACTGCTTAAATCTCGGAGTGCTCTGCAAACAAGTAAACCTGCAATTTTTTTTTTAAGTAAATGTTATCGATTTTGGGATGCACTACAGATTTTGTTCACAAAATACTTTTCATATTATAGTCACTCGGAGGATTAGAACGGCAGGGCGTTCTTTTTCCATGGCGTGCCTCCAGCACGCACTCCTCGCCTTCTGTCGTATACCCTGGCTTCGTACGCATCCCCGAGGCTCACGAGACGGCGAAGCCTTATTGAAGAAGGCACGAAGTTGTATGTCCTTCTGACCCTGTCAGTGTGGTGCCTGGAGCGCGTCTCCGACTGGTGTGCGGTTGGATGTCGAGTCCTCAAAAGTGGTCCCTCGACTTCCGCGCCGGATAATAGGGAGTTTTAGGGAAGCGTTTTTGCCCATCCGACAAGGTATGTGGGTGCCCTCCGGGGCGAACTGCGCATGCGCTACCACAGGAGACTCGCGCATGCGCAGTTCGTACCGGAGGGCCCATCGTACCGTACCGGATGTGCAAAAACGGTTCCCTAAAACTCCCTATTGTCATAAACGTGTCACACTTTTGCCTGTCGCGATCTCAGCGGTAGTGCAGCAGCGGTTGTAGATGCGACAGACACTTGTTCTGTCGAAGGTCGCTCTGCAGCCGATTGCGACCAAAGCAGACACGAAGACACGAGTTGGAACGCGGCGACGACCGCGTTCCAACTTCCGCGTACGCTGAGTTTATTTATTTATTTTATATATTTTGCATTTTTAGAATTTACTGCCAGGATTGCGAACACCAGGCAGCGCGACAGGCCGCCTCCTATGACGCAATTTTGTTGTCACTTTGGGACCACCTTCGATGCATCGACGGGATAGGACGGTGCCATACTCTCGGTAAAAATAGTGGTGTTTTCTTCTTCAATTCCAAGTGTCTGGATCGAAGTCGTCTGCTCCGCATCGAGCCTAACCGTCAAGTGGCAAGGTTGTTTGTACGAGATCATTTTAGAACTTAGCATAGGAATTATACGGTTTGTTTTGGTGTCCTGAACTGCAAGTTTAATTCTCTGACCTCTGTCTTCACTTTTACCATTTTACTTCAGCTGCGTGTGAAATGTTGAATCACGTACTCCAGGGACAATTTAAATTTTTTTAGCGAGTTTTTACTTCTGCCAGAACTGGTCAAGCCGCGTGGAATAATCAGACGAGAACACTGATTAAATAAAAAGAAACTTAAGGTACTCGGTGTATTTATCTATCATAGTCACCGCGTCGGGAGAGACAGGATTGCGAAATAATAAAATAATAATGCATTCTGAGGTCGCTTAATGCACTTTTAGTCCAAAATGCAAGAAGTTGCCCGCTTACCCTTGTAATATACAGAAAATAAAATATCCCCACTGTCCAGCCATGTAAACGGCAAAATGGGAAGTCATGCTCATCTGTAGAGGCGCCGTTTTGTTCCAAGTATATATAAAAAAAGAAAATTAAACATGGTATTAGGGAGTTTTCGAAGTGGAGACCTTAATGCTTGGGGGCTCCAAACAGCTTGGGGCGTCCCACTACGCTTGCGCAGAAGGTCCGCGGAAACGCTGTGCGCCGCGCCAAGCTGCTCGCGAGAGTCACCCAAGGCGTCAGTGGCCCGGGGCAACAACTCCTCGATAACAAAGCCGTAGTGCTGAATGAGATGTTGTCATTAGCGAAGGTCGATACTGGGCACAAAATGGACACGATGATTGCGTCAATGTTCGGCTCAAACTTGACTTGAAGCCGAGCGCCGGCGCAGCACTGGTTTCCAATCTGTTTCCAGCGTTGGCTTTCGCTGGTGACGCAAAAACCGTCAGCACTATATGGCCTTGTCTTCTAGGCGGTGTTGCCCGTGGCCTCCTATTCTAAAACTCTCAATATATTCAGCGATAAGGATTATCAACGTTAAAAGGTGATACACTTGAATTCTACGCGACATACTCGGTCTTCTTGACTGCCTGCTCGACCTGCAACTCGCAAGCTTTCTTGCCGTCAGTGGCCCGGAGCATTCTTTTTAGAGTGCAGCTCTTAGGCGCCCGTTTCCGGCTTGAGCGGCGTCGCCGTCGCCGTCGGCGTAATTGCGCGGTGCATGATGGGTAAATTTCCCCGCTTAATTTAGCGGAAAATTTTCCCCGCTAAATTTAGCGGAAAACTTTCCCTGCTAAATCTAGCGGAAAATTTTCACCGCTAAATCTAGCGGAAAATTTCCCCTACCTCTGGCGGAAAATTGACCCGCTAGGTCAGCGTGAAATCCCCCCTCCTCGAGGTCACCTGACCCCCCCTCCCCCCCGTGCCTTCCCCTCCTCCTCAAGAGCTGCGCTCTAATTCGGCGTTACAGGGAGTTGTAAACGGCTTTCATTTTTTAAGTTGGTTTTGCTATTGCAATTATCTGCTGCTTTCTTTGTTTTGTTCTTTGCATATTTTGAATATGAAAACTAAATAGCATCAGAAAAAAAATAGTTAGCTAGGATATCTCGAAGAATCGGCGAAGGACCAGCTTCAGTCTAAGCATAAGAAGAGGAAAATAATATGGCTATTATCCTTGATAACTTTGCCGCGCTCTGTACTCTAATTTTGTTTCCTAGCAAACAACATCAGGCATACGGCTAGAGCCAAAATAAAAACAAAATGTCTTGATCCGCACAAAGCTTTATTTGTTTTTATTAATATAAATATCTCTAAAGTTCCGCGTTATGTGTTTTGTTTTTATGAACAGTATCATAATATGTCATATCTATAATTGCATAATCAATAGTAGGAAAAAGATAGCCATCAGAAATGTTTGAAGTCGGGTACACATTTTCTGGTAGCTCTTGTAACGGGTCCTGATTTGTTAAATGATGTGGGTAATATGAAATTACTATGTGCAGGTCGCATTTACAAGGGCTACCGGTATTTGGTTGTCTGCCTTTGACAGCAATTTAGAAATATTATGTAGTTTGGGAATCAGTTACTTCTTTGCGTACTTTACGAGAGCCATAGTTTAGCCGGTTCTATAATATACCTACGTTATTATCACTTGGCTTTGTTTTCTTGAATGGGACTGAACATTTTTATCTGGCTGTAGCTTGCGCCATCTAGCTAGTGTTTTTCATTTTAATAGTTAAACTCTACGTAATATACACAATATTAGGGTTAACGCTTGTAATACTAATACTTTCAAAAACTGCGGTTTGCGTGACGGAAGCTAGACCTCGCAACCGACTGCGCGCACTTGCCGCCCAACGACAAAAGTTGCATACTCACCGCTTTTTGTGCCCCCGAGGTTCCAATCAGCATAGCAAGTTTGTACGTCGAGAAAACAAAGCCATATTTCCAAGCTTCAATGTACCTAGACGCGGCCTAAAAATGTGCATGCAAAGAAAAGTACGGCACCCTTCATAAAAAAGATTGCATATGGTATAATATGATGGCCGCTAGAGAGGGCTAGCGCCGCTGGTCCATCCTCACGTAGGATTTTGATATTTTACTTCTTTTCTCAGGATCTTTGGTCGGCTGCTAAACACATTTCTGTAAAACTAGGCAGAGACACCGAAAGTAAGCTCAGGATATATTTGACGATATATGCATGGGTTATGCGCTTCGAAATGTGGTAAAAGCAATACTTACGACGCCGGCCAAATCCACGTTTCTCTTCTAAAACGACGCGATACCTCGGGAAGCGCTAGACGACCTCGTTTATATCCACTGTGTCCACGACGCGCCCAGGACTGCGGTTAACTCCCATAGTCATAAAAGGGAATAAACTAGGGTGAGCTACCAAGATCTCTGTGCCTCAGCACAGTGTCATCGAAAAAATAATGCGGAGTACACAAGCTAATTTCAACGGTCAGGGAGTTTCAAGCCGAGAACGCTGCCAGACTCCCGGAGTCAGAAGTAGGCATTTTAGGTTCCACTCACTGACTGCAACTAGCTCGATATATGCAAAACAAATTTTGTCAATAATCTCACTCACCATCACGGTCGCACTCACCTCCAATCCCTCACTCACGAACTCATCTACTGACCGCTCACGCCCCCATCGGTTTTACACTCCTGACACAAATGCACACTCATTCGTTTTTAAAGCTTACAAACGCACTCAGGCCCGGTCACATCTAAGGGCGACTGGGAGTGTGGTGAGCGAGTGTCATTAAAGTGAGTCTTGCCTAGGTAAGCACGACGGTAAGCGACCACGCCCCTGCTGCGGGTCCTTCCTCTCCCTCCGACTCACCTTTTTTTTTCAGAATTTAAAGACGAAAACACGAGCGTTGACCGGTCTATACGTCGGAGAAAATATATCAATTCCGACCGTGGCGAGTTTCGATATTATGGATAAGTCCTTCGCGCCCACGAATAAATTGGTTTGAATGCCGCAAATTCTGCCATTAAAAGTTTTAAAAAGATCGAGTATAAATTTCGTTCGAGATAACGGTTAGTTTTGAAACTTTGGCATCTGATTCGAACCGCTAGCGCTACATGTGAGCAGAATGTGAGCATTTCGGTATACGTATTTTATTTTAAAAATAGAAGAAAAAAAAACTTTCAGCCTTTCCACTTTGGTGAAGAAGGATGACCAGCGAAGCTGTACTATGGTGGGAATGAAGTATTTATAAATGTAAGGATTCAGGTGTGATTCTGTAATTGGTTATTTGAACGAATAAAGAATCAGACATATAGATAACGCTCCGGGGTTGTTATTAATTTCGTAACCACAGTGACCATGGCCTCGTAATCGCTGTGGTTCACCGCCATAGGCTGTACGCTGACGGCAGGCACGTTCTTCGTGAAGACGAGGTCAATACACGTCCGATGTCTGGTCGTGGGCACCGTAGGTTCGTTCACATACGCAAGCCCGAAGCGCTCGAGCATAAACGAAATGAACCACTTTCCTTCCTGGCGTGCAATGTCAACGTTAAAGTCACCCGTCTTTACGGCAGACGTGTCGTCGCAGCATTACCCAGCCGAAAACGTCCATTATGAATGCTTCAATGTTTCTCTTGGACGTCGCGGGTAGGACGTACCCCACGGCGACCACCAGACCATCGCTCACATTGACGGAAAGGCTGGAAAGGTTGCCGCCATCTATGAGCGACGGCGGCAACCAGACTGGTTGTCTGGTTGCCGCCGTCGCTCATAGATGGTAGTAGCTGTCTAGAGTTTTGTGTAGTTTTGTGTCGACATTTGTTTAGTACCGGACACGAAACTGGGAAAATATCCCTTAACAGCTCCACTGTAAAAACTTTTTCTTTTCTTTTTTGGAAGGGGAGGGGGCACGTGTACATTGGTGGAGGTAAAGTTTTCGTATTCAGATCCTCCCAAAAAATAAGAAACCGCGGGTCAATTCCACCGTGACGTTGCTGTAATATAACTCCTGAGAGAGGCGTTCAGATTGGACAAGAGCAAAGTGGGGAGGTTGAGGGAAGGGGTAAGAAGGAAAAGAGAGAGAGAGAGAGGGGGAGAGAGGCAGATTGCGAGGGTAGAGGGCGCTATAGGAGGTTCAGGAGGGGATTGGGATAGGGAGGGATAGACAAGGAAGCGGTGAGGAACGGGAAAAGGGAATTAGTGCGTCACGGGACGCTAAATTTAGTGGGGAACTAATGTGGTGTGTCACATGACGAAGCAGGAGGAGGGAGAAGAAAGGTAGGGAGGGTATCGGTCGCAGAGTGGGGATGAGCGGGAGGAAGAGCGAGGGGAAACGAGGTAGATGGGAAGGATTCGGGAAGGACAACCAAGGAGGAGGAAGGGATGGGGAGAGAAAAGGAGTATTGAGAGAAGAGAGGGATGAGAAGAAGGAATTGGTGTGTCACGTGACGTATACATACCCAATAAATTTTGCGGGGAAACTGAATTTGTGCATAGGTCACGGGACATCAGTCGTAGCGTCAACGCGGGGAAACTGAATAGGTGCTCAGGTCACGTGACGTCCATTTTTCTGTTAAATTTAGCGGGTAAACTGAATTGGTGTTTAGGTCGCGTAAATTTCCCCGGTAAATTTATCAAGGAAACCATCGACGTATATGTCACGTGACATAAGTTTTCCCACTCTGTGTAGGCCACGTGACGTTAATTTCCCCGCTAAATACGGCGAAAAATGGCTAAAGAGACGGACGGGCGGACGGAAAAAAATGTTTGATTGGGGGTTTTATTAAAAAGCATTTATTACTTTAAAACAAATTGTGTGATATCCTTTTTTTATCTCGAGCGCGAAACGTGAATAAAGTTTAGTTGCAAAGGATGTAAATATGTACAGCTTTTGTAGAACCTCTGCCAGTCATGTGGTAGCTCACTGGCGTCGGTGGACAGCTCGGCAACATGTTATATTTGTTCTGCTTTCGTTCACTGAACTTCTCTGCGTATGAGTAGTTGTCAAGCAAACGATTGCTTAAATGTTATTTATCAAACAGCATCTCCCTTGACGGTTTTCCGTATTCGGTGACGATCTTAGGTTCAAAAAGGAAACGTTTTGAACCTGGTTTAGGGACCTGGCAAGTCCTTCGTCAATCCAGCTAAAACCCTCGATGACTTCGTTTTACCGTGAACCCGCCCAAGACGTTGAATCACCTCCTCAATCTCCTCACCTGCCCGGGAGTTTAGCACTTGGCACA
Organism: Ixodes ricinus; assembly: GCA_037355805.1. Classification (NCBI taxonomy): domain Eukaryota; kingdom Metazoa; phylum Arthropoda; class Arachnida; order Ixodida; family Ixodidae; genus Ixodes; species Ixodes ricinus. The sequence goes on from JAZHYW010031508.1 coordinate 32,647, forward strand.
ACAAATAATGTTCATTCGCTCTATCTTTTTTCCGCACCTACCTACCGAGAGAGCAAACGACATTCACCTTTATGACTAAATAAAATCAGCTTCCACTCACCAGCATCGGAAAGAAAGGCTGGATGAGCGAAAACGCCGCGGCGATCCAGAAGTGGTTGTACAGAAACGGCACGAGCCAAGCGGATTGCGTGATCTTCGAAAACCAATTCTGCTCATATTTTTCCAGTATGTTGCAACATTTCATCGTTGGTACGCGTAAGCTCAATCGCCACGTTGTAGAAGTCTGGAAGCTGCGTCCTGGGCTGGAGTTTCGTATTCAAAATCAAACCTTCATTCTAAAGCATTTTTTTACATTCTTTATCACTTAAACTTAAAAACATCAACTGCTTAATTCAGACACAAGCAAGGTATATCTTGTAACGCGGTGGTTAAAAGTCGTGATAATACTTACATACTTTAATTAAATTTCATTATAGTCTACTTGTGCTGTATTTACTTATTCTTCATTTAAATATACGAGGACAGTATATACATGGTGGCATAAAGAGAAGACGCTGGCTGTAGAATTAGCTAGAAAAATAGCGCTTTCTCGAAAAAAGCTCACATTTTCATCTAAGGCTTATTTCAGCGGTGCATTCTACCCGGTGAAATATCGAAGCATATCTCCGCGTCTGTTAAAAATTGGAACATATGTTTGACACGTTAGCGGCGGGCTCCGCCGCAGGCGACCGAACCGTCCGTGATTGTGGCGCTATCTGCAAACAGGCGCGGCAAGCCCTTGTTTCGGTCACGTCAGGTTCCGAGCAAATAATTTGACGATAATTTGGGCGCTCTGCGCCTAGGCGCTGATTTTTACAACTCGTTTGACAGCCATAGTCCCTTCTGCATATGCCACCCTATATGGAACGCAAGCTCGTCTGCTTGCTTTAGCAGGGGTTGTGGTGACATCAGAACACCGAGTTTCTGATTGGCTCTGATTGAAAGAAAGTGGGTAGATCTCGAGGCAGCTTGCTTCGAGGTCTACCCGTTATACTTCAACCAGAACCAATCAGAAGCTTGGCGTTTTGACGTCACCACAACCCCCACAAAAGAGGCAGACGAACTTGCGCTCCGCATACACCAACTCAACTCTCTGACGTCACACTGCTGCGGCTGGCGCTGCTGTCGGTACCGAGCATGCGCAGATGGTTCCTCTCACGCGAATCTGGTTTCTGCGCTCGCGCAGTGATCTCACCAGGTGTGGGAAAACGCTGACTAGTTTGTAAACAGTGCGTTGGTCTATAGAAGGCAACAGTATCTGCTCTGACGGCTTAAAGGGATACTTCAACGAAATTTGAAATATTCCCGTCGTGTTCAAAAATAGGTTGAATATGATCCACAATATCCGTAAATGACACTCGCACGTTTGTATTTTGATCCTGGTGGCTGTATTTTTCGTTATAAACGGTCCACTCTGGCAAGCGCTCGGAGAAGGCCCAGCTTAAAGCACGTGACATCCAACGCAATCGTGACGTAGGTCGTCTCAAGACGACCAAAGCTACGGCGGGGCTGACGTCGAGAGGATGGCCTAGTCGTTCCAGCCACCGAAGCGGCTGCTTTTGTACGAATTTTGAGTGACGGGTTAATCTTCTATAATCTTGTAGGGGGACAATAGCGACTTCTGCGACACACAAAAGGGATTCTCGGGAAGAGGGGAGTTCCTCCTTCCCCCTTCTCTCGTCGTGGCCGGAGGCGAGACGATTTCCGTCACTAGCTGTCAAGGTTCCTAGACGAGCATTACAAACGAGGCGTTAGCGACATCCACCAGGTGCTCTTTGCTAATCGTTTAATTCGTTTTAAAATTCCTTTTCTAAATTTTATTTAACAAGATATTGGTATGTTCCATGTGATACTGCTCTTTTGAACACATATAGACCAAAAAATGAGCGCCGAAATTTCGTTGTTGTATCCCTTTAAAGCAAGGTGTGGCGAGTACAGAGAATCCTATTTTTTTTCGGCAGCCAATGAGAATGCCGCATTACCTGATAACGACGCCGAAGAGCGAATCACGAAGCGGGAAGATAATAAGTGATGCCGGGCGTTTCTAAGGCTGTCAGTTAGTTGCTGCGGCGCATCTAAGATGAGCGTTAACATCTACACTTAAATATAAAAAGCTTGAAATTGTTAAAAAAATAAAAAAATATCCGGTAGTTCTGCAGAAAATAGGAATATTTAAATGCAGCCTAAATCGAAAGGATCGTTGGACCTACAACAAAATCGCGTAAATTAGTTTTTTAATTTTTTTTTTAAATTTTACGTATTAAGTTAAGATTTTTTACAGAACTGGTCAAAATTGGTGCATCTTGTGTATCAAAATTTCAAACAATGAGCACCCCTGAGTAAAGAGGAACAAATTAAGAGCGTAAATTTGCTACTTACGGTGGCCATCTGCTAGAAAAGGGCATCTGATTGAGTCAACAGCAGACAGATGGCGGCAGCTATTCACATATAACCGAAATAGTTCTACAAAAAATTAGTAAATATTGTCACGAACGGAGGTGACACGAAGACGAGCAGTGAACTCAAAAATAACGGTTTAATAGGCGAACTTGTGCCAACCAAAAATAAGTAACGAACGAAAGAGCGTCGAGGCAGCAGAAAAGCAGGCGGCGATTCGGCGGCGACAACAGAGCAGGAGCGGGACTCTGACTCGACAAGGTCGCGGGTAGCTGCTTATCTACAGTGCGTCGCTATCTCGAAAGTTCGGCAAAGGAGGCTCGGGCGTCGCGCGCTCGGGGCGAGGATGAACTGGCACTTTCGAGAACAACAAAGCAAAGGGAAAGTTACAATTAGTGCGAGAATGAATGGGAATCTTCTAGAAGACCGTGACCGAGCGTTGCTTTCTCGGCTCTGCGGGCGGCATTATCCCCCGTTTTAAAAGTGCATCGTCCCGATGCAACGTGAAAGGAAAACAGAAATGGCTAAAAAAATTTACGGTGAAACGAAATAAACATGCAGTGTCGCAATCCTATCGTGCGTAGAACGGCTTGAGTCGAACGACGTGGACGACTTCGGGTCGTGGCTGGCGGCGTCCTGATGGTCGGGTTCCGTCGGGAAGCACCTCGTAGTTCAAGTCCCCAAGGCGGCGGATGACCTTGTAGGGTCCGAAGTAGCGTTTTAACAGTTTTTCGCTGAGTCCGCGGCGGCGAATGGGCGTCCACACCCACACCCTGTCTGCGGGCTGGAACTCCACGTCGCGGCGACGAAGGTTGTACCGGCTAGCGTCGACACGTTGTTGGTCCTTTATGCGAAGGCTGGCTAGCTGGCGTACCTCTTCTGCTTGTTGGGTGACCAGCTGGGCGTCGTCGGTGCCGTCGTCCGTCAGGTCGTGGGGCAGGATGGCGTTGTTCGTACTCGGCGATACCACCTCCCGGCATTGCCGCACTTAGTTTTCCCGGCGGGACATGAGAGACAGGCTCTCTCGGCGGAATCTGCGTAGAGGCGATGCTGGTCGGTGGGGTGACGGCGATCGGAAACCGCGGCGGGTAGGCGGTCCCGGGGATGGCGACCGGCGGAGGTATTCGTCGATGTCCTGGGGTCGCTCGCCGTAGCGTGGTCGCGGGTCGTCGGGGTGGAAGCCGCGTAGCCCCAGCTGTCGGTACGGGCAACGGCGGTAGACATGGTCAGCTTCCCCGCAGTGGAAACAAAGCGGGCGTCGATCGGCCGTTCGCCACACGTCGGTTTTTCGCGGCGTGGGTCGCTCTGGTCGGACGTGCTGCCGATCTTCGTGTCGTTGGGAGTACTGGGGCGCTGGAGGGTCACGGCGTGGTGGCGTCGCAGCTTGGCGGAGAGCTTGCGGCTGTCGTCTGGCTATGGCGGCGTAGGTCAGCGTCGGTTCCTCGGGAGCGGGCACGTCGACTGGTGGTTCAGGCTGCAAGGTCCGCTGTACCTCGTCGCGTACGATCTCGGCGACTGACAGCGTCGCCGGACGCTCAGCAGCGGGGAGCAGCTTTCGGAGCTCCTGCTCGGACGACGTCTCGGATGATGTCGCGGAGCTCGTCGGCACCAGTGCTGAACTCTGAGCGGGGCGAGGCCAAAGTGGAGACGTTGCTGAGCCGATGGTAGTGACTCGCTCGGGCCATTAACGCCCGCTCGATGTTTGTCGCTTCGGCAACAAATTCTTCGACGGTCGTCGGGGGGTTGCGAATAAGTCCGCCGAAGATTTCGCTTTTCACGCCTCTCATAAGGAAGCGTAATTTCTTCTCGTCGGTAGCTTGCGGGTCGGCGCGGCTGCTCAGGCGGAGGATGTCTTCAACGAAACTGGTGACCGTTTCGTTGGGGCCTTGAGTCCTCGCCTGGAGAAGGTCTTCGGCCCGCTGCCTACGATGCTGATTCATGAACGCCCGCTTCAGCTCGGTGACGCAGGCGTCCCACGACGTGAGCGCAGCCTCGTGGTTCTCGAACCAGTGCCTCGCAGTACCCTCCAACGAAAAGTAGAGGTTCTGCAGGTACTGCTCGGCGGTCCATCCGTTATGGCGTGCCACGCGCTCGTAGTGATGGATCCAGTCCTCGACGTCCTCGTGGATCTCCCCGTGGAAAGGCGTCGGAGTCCGAGGGGCGACGGGCAGGTAAACGACGGGTGGAGCGGTCATCGTCGTGGCCTTCTTCTACCCCGCACCTCCACCAGAAATGTCACGAACGGAGGTGACACGAAGACGAGCAGTGAACTCAAAAATAACGGTTTAATAGGCGAACTTGTGCCAACCAAAAATAAGTAACGAACGAAAGAGCGTCGAGGCAGCAGAAAAGCAGGCGGCGATTCGGCGGCGACAACAGAGCAGGAGCGGGACTCTGACTCGACAAGGTCGCGGGTAGCTGCTTATCTACAGTGCGTCGCTATCTCGAAAGTTCGGCAAAGGAGGCTCGGGCGTCGCGCGCTCGGGGCGAGGATGAACTGGCACTTTCGAGAACAACAAAGCAAAGGGAAAGTTACAATTAGTGCGAGAATGAATGGGAATCTTCTAGAAGACCGTGACCGAGCGTTGCTTTCTCGGCTCTGCGGGCGGCAATATACGTGTTTATCTAGTGTGTCCTTCTAGTAAAATAGCAAAATCACGCACTGCACCAATAAAATCCCGCACAACATTTGACCTGAAAACAACATTTGCTATATAGAATATTAGTTTCTGCGCCCTCGCTCTTACCTACATTCATCTGTTAACGTTGCACCAATTAGACTCATTTTTTAGCAGACGGCCGCCATAGGTCGCCGTTTCTCGCTGTTTATTTTTTAATCTACAAAGGTATACTCATTCACTGAATTTTTTTATAGACAAAATGCACCATCTTCTGCCAGCTCTGGAAGACAATATTAGCCCGATACGTTAACAAAAATGATTTGTTTGGTCCGTTCAAAGGGCCAACAATCCCTCTAACACACGCGGTAGTGTATGCGTCATTCGTAATATTCAGTACCACCACTACCGCAGCCAAGACACGTGACGATCAAAGTTTTCATATTACCGGTCCGGGTCCTGAGAGTTGGAACCGCACTGAACTTGCAACATAACAAGCGCCGAATTCCAAGCTTGCTTGTCTGAAAAATCTGTTTAAAAACTTACCGTTGTTCGCCCTTCGCGGTCGTTTTCTAGTTTGGAATTGATAAAGGCTTTCGGCAGGGCGAGCATGTGACCGTGCTCAGTGTGTTTAACTGCCGCTTGGTTTCCGCAAAACAACTTGGTAACGGTATACAGATGGCACGGAAGGCAATATAAAATGATATACGACTCCGAAGCATAACATAGTTGAATATTTTAAACGAATCTGCTTTGTTCATTACATTGTGAGTTTGTTGGCCTATTGCAATGTTCAGGCAAATGAGAAATCCCTACATTTAATTTCGCGCCACATGCTGAACGGATTTTTTTCTCTCTCAAATGCTTGCATGAATTTTCGATAACGAAGGGATCTGCGGGAGTCAAAATGTTCTTAAAGGTGCCCTGAGAAGGTTTTTAAGATCGCTTAAATATGGCAATAACTCAATTCAATTCCGTGTTTATTGAATAAGATGAAGATTTTAGCCCCATAATTTGGGGCCGGCTACTTCAATGCTAGTAATGGGGTAAGGTATGATATGATATGTTCAATAATTGTGAAATCTGGGCATGATGAGTAACGAAGTAAACTATGAACGTGCTGCGTTAATATCACAAGCAAGTGCACTTTGAGAAGTACGACATGTACAGTAGGCTACAGTGATACAAAATATGTGTAATTAAATCCTGCTATACCAGTAACTCGTATTCATTGCACTTAATATCTGGCTTCCATCTTTGAGTCCTTCAGAAATGCAGTTAGTAAGGCTAATGCACGCTTTTGTTTCTTTAAGTCGGGCCAAGGACCTAGAACTTTGGCGAGAGAAAATGGACGATTGTCGAGTATCCCGAGACTAACCCGTAAGTGGGCGCACCACTGATCATATCTCGGGCAGTCCATGATTAAATGTTCGACGTCTTCGACCGGGTTGTCGCATGTGCAACTCGGTGTTTCTGCTTGTTTAATCCGGTGAAGGAAGCTTCCCGTATATGCTACCCCAAGTCTCAGGCGATGAATAAGGGTGTCGATTGATCTGGCTGGATAGGTGTATACTGGGCAACGGAGGTCCGGATCGATTAGATGGAGCAGGCTGTCTTGTGGGATGCTGCTGAGCCACTCATCGTGAGACATTCGCTCACGTATTCGACGGATGTATCTTTTAACATCGCTCTTTGTGAAAGGTGTGAGGTGGACGTTGTTACTTGTATGGGCTGCTGTAGCCAATTGGTCAGCTTGGTCATTTCCTGAAACTCCGGTATGCCCGGGGACCCACAGTAGACGTACAGTATTGCCAAATTCGATGGCATCAGAGAGTTCTAAGTAAATTCTGTGTACAAGGGAGTTGTGTTCACTACGACTATTCATAGTCTTAATAGATTGCAAAGCTGCCTTTGAATCAGTACATATTACCCCAGAATTCGCTGCCGGGTTGTTTGTTATGTACGTTGCAGCCGGCGAGTAAAGCATGTGATTCCGCAGTGGTTGAGGAAGTAGGATGCGATAGTCGAAAGGTTGACCAATGGTTAAAATCAGGTACAACAAAGGCTGATGTCGATCCGTCTTCAGTGGTTGATCCATCAGTATACACGTGGATGTCGTCTTTATATTTTTCTTCCAGATGTGAAAGAGTCAATGTTCTTGCAATCTGTGTGTTAACAGATGTTTCTGTTTCCATGCCTGGAATGTCCATGTTGATCTCCAGTAATGGTAGCGTCCAGGGTGGTTTACAAATCGCTTGAATCCAGTTAGGATGTTCGGGAATCCATAATGGAAGAGAATTCAGTGTGGAAGGAAAGTTTGTCCCTTTGCGAGTAAAAAATGACACCATCTTCCCGAGGGGAACCATGGGGTGATGCGGAGCATCGCGGATCGTAATTAATTTATTCCCTTCTTGACTGATTTCTTTCGGCCGGCCGGATTTGGGCTGCGGCGGACGCGAGCTGCCGAGAAACGATAGCACACGACAGCCGCAGAGTTGCGGGGAAAGCCCACCCCACTGGAAAACCCTGGCGTGGCGCTGCGACCCGCGCGCCCAAAAGTATCCTCCTTTCACTCCTCCGGGGGAATGCGCGCAGCGCGCTACTTGAAGGAGAGGAGACTATAGAGGAGGAGAGTTGCGCATGCGCGCGCGGTGTGAGTGGAAGCGAACGCACGCGAAGTGCACGCAGCTGGTAGAGAGAGAGAGCGGAGAGAGTAACGCGCAGCTGTTGGAGAGAGGGAAGGAGGAGAGTTGCGCATGCGTAGTGTGAGTACGGACTACGACGCCGACGCCGACGCCGCGGGACATAGACCCGAGCAAGAGATGCTCCGCATCTAAAATATCATTGAACAGAGGCCGCGTGGAGAGTCGAAAGAAATTACGACATATCTCCTGTGTTCTTAGAATATGACGATACGCGGCCGATTTCTCTCAACACACCACAGTCATCTACGGCGATGGGATTAGCAGGTTCCGAAACTTGTACCACTGTCAGCCAATAACAATTGGCGAACGATCTTCGCGCATCCGACCGGTGGAACCGCGGAGTGATATCTCAAATTCGTGCGGCTCGTTGCCCATACAGCCCGGACTACGTCCAACCCAGCAAACGCGCGCTCGAGAGCTGACGACTGGACACATATCTCCCGCAAAAGACCAAAAACAAATTAAAAAAAAAAAACATAGTGCGCTGCTTTCGAGGCAATAATAGCAGTTATTCGTTCACTCTCCGCGAAAAATTAAGATTTTTCGACTACTCTTGTTTGCTTTTATCAACGAAATGTTGCGTTTTCATTGGAACAATACTTCTCCCATCGCCAGAGATGACCTCGGTGTGTTCGATAGTTGACTGCTATTTTAATAAGTAAATCGGCCACGCATCGTTATGATAAAAGGATTTCTATGATACTTAGAGCCCGGAGAGTGAGTTATCGCCCTACATAGGCGATCTCAGAAACCTTCCCAGGGCACCTTTAAATGCTTTAAATCCAATCTATATAGTCACCAAGAGCTTAAAGGGGCCTTGCATGAAACGATTTTTCCACTTTTGATAAATACTACTTGAATCACTCCCTAACTTTAATTACTGAATAAACTTGCCTTGGTTTTTACTTCTAAACAATCGCAGGTGCAAAAAAAAAAAAAAAAGAATATCCAGGAATATGAGCATCGTTCATCCCTCAACTTCGAGCCTTAACAAGCGGCCATCTGGCCTGGTGCCTATCCTATTCCGCCAACGTTAATCATGGCCACGCGGTTGGCAAAGTAGAAAATGTGTGCTGAGCTCCAGGCATTGCTAGAGTTTGGCTATTCTCATCACCGCAGTGGTTGGACACGAGCCACTATTCGAGTGTCCGCCGAGGCGTTGACTGTTACGAGCCGAAGTCGAGTGCTCACGCACTTCTCGTGTCAAGTTCAGGAGCCGCGTTCGACTGTCGTCAGGCGGGTGATTTCAATCCCATATTACGCCACGAAGCTTTGCGATGGCAAGACGGAAAGAAATAGTCCCCTTTAATCCTTGCAATTTCACCGCGACAAAGAGGCTTCTGAATCAGTGGCAGTCTGCAGCTGCGAGTGTTCTTGCGTCGGACTAGGACCAGTACGCCTACGCAAAGTCATCAACCTTCCAACCCGATACCGTTTAATTGCCCCTTTAAAAAAGGGTGGTCAGAGACTGTTCATGATCTCGCTCCTTGCTTCGTGATTTGTTCTTCGGCCATTCTTATCATCTGGTGCCGCAATCTTCTTCTTTGTGGAGCGACGATAAGATTTTCGGGACTGGTCACGCCCTTCTTTTATTAAGTTGTCAACGACTGTACACTGTCGACTTGCGCCTAAAGGTTAAACGGGCGCCCCGAGGGAAGTGCATTTTCTGCTAGCAGTCTGCTCAAAATTGCTTCTTAGAATCAATGTTGAGAAAAGTGCATCTAAAATGTACTCGAAGTACACAGTAAGCGAGAGGTTATGTACTTCAAGTACAGTGGTACACCGGACGCAATGTACTTAGAGCAAAGTGCTATAAATACAATGTATTCTTTCAAAATAAAGTACTTTTTAACACAATCTTTCATAGTACCCTTTCAGTCAGTGTTTGTTTTCAAACTGGTATGCAGTTCCCCAGGGGTAATCGGGGGTGCATCAGTTATTTTCGGAAATGGCGGTAAATATTGGAAAAAGTCAAGTGGACACAGAGTAGTTGTTTTATTCTCGCTAACAAACCATATAACACAATCAACTTATGAGGCACTTATTTGTATCGGTCCTATAGCCCTCAATACTTCACTGAGAGAAATGACCAGATGACATCTCGAAAGACGATAGCGCGGTTTCTCAAAACAATTTTCCTTCGACGTCCTCCCAATATTTCTTGAGAGTCGACAAAGCATAATTTTGTGGTACAAATTAAGCAATACCAAATTTGTGGATTGTACTTTGAAGTCGGAAGTTGTACTTTCCTCGGAAAGTACCAGAAAGAATAATTTAAATAAAGTACAAGTACATACTCAGAGAACGTACTTCAAATAAAGTACAAGTTTTAGGAGCCTACTTAAAGTAGTATTTTAAGCGCAGTGCACTTAATATACTTTCAAATACTGGTTAGAATATACCTAACACACCCCAAGTTTGATCTTTTCATATGAGATTTTGCCCTGTTGGTGAAACGCATGTAAAGGCTTGGCCTGTTCAACAGAGCCGATAAAATGACGGCTTAATCGGAATCGCATTTCGAGCTCAAAGCTGTGGTTTTCCCAGTTGAAGACTGTAGTTAACAAACGCACAGCTCTCTTCAAGTTCCATGGATGCAGCTAACTCGCTAAGAAGCGCGGGATGTGGCGAATTCCGAGTATCTTATCACTACGAGGCCAATGAAATTGCGGTATTCTTTCTTTCTTGTGTCCAGGAACAGCCGAAGCCTAAATGCTCGCACACATAAATACGCTATGAAAACTAACTAAAGCAACAAAATAACAGAAACACTAAACAAATACTGGGGTTAATAGCGCTGAATGCTTTGGGCATTTTTAAATGAGCGTTCGCTATCGAAGGTATCGACCTCTGCGCTAAATCTATTAAAACTACTTCGAACACGCAAGATGTGGAGAAACTGAGCATAGGCCTTGCATGTAGAACGTGTTGGGGTGCGATTGCTAACGCGTGGAACAGATAAAGAGAGCAGGGACACAAGTTGAGAACAACTTAATGTCCCATGTACGGCTTTTTGTAAAAATACATAGTCTCGAACATTTTGCCGAGCTACTATAATATCTGCAAATTCATCCTGTGCAACATAAACCCGTGACAAAAAAAAAAAAAAGGAACCCGGCGACCGTAATAACGATCGTACACAATGCGTGACCGCCTCATCTGAACATGCACACATTCTTGCCGGCATTTGTGAAAATCGTATTTTAGTTTAAAAAAAAAAGTCTCCATCGCTGTGAAGCATTTTAGCAGGGGGTAGAATTTATAAAGGGTTCATAAAACATTACTGAATATATACATAAAAATCTATCAAAACACAACTATTATAAAAAAACGAGTGTACAAAAAGTATACACAAATACTTTCAGCTGGTCCCACAATTGTTAATACACGTAATAAACGAAATCTGCGGATTTAGTATTTTCTCGGGTATTACCTTCTCGGTTTCAGTTCTTATTACCGCAAATACAGATACCTAGTGAAATTCGAGCATACACCGGAGAGGACGAATTTATATTTTTCTGCTGGTGCCTCAAGTTCTTTACTACTATGACTGATTTTACTTCGCTTCCTGCGAAGCGGAGCATGGTTTTCAACGCATTGCTGCATCGCGAGCGCCAGCACACGAAAACCATAAGCACTATTTCCCGGCCCCTTCCTATGGCGCGCGCTCCCTATTAGCCCCGAGAACATGGCGTGGCGCCACCTGACGGGCCTATCGTCGTGACGTAGGATGAGGGATCACGTGACCGTTTCCTGCACTCTGCGTCAAGAATGGAGCGTCTCGGTCTTCACTTTTTAATACTACGGGTGTTTAAGGCTTCTTTTAACCCAATGTTTCGTTTCACTACTCGACCCAGTCGAGTTCCTAAATCGGCTACCGTACGAATGCTTCCGGGGAGCCAGTTAGCCGGTTGCAGGCGAGCAGGGAAACGGTCGGTGCACGGAAGCGCGGCGGCGTGGACTCGCGCGGCGGAGGGTACGGGTCAACTTGTTGTTTTTGGCGGCTGTCTCGCGTATCGCAATGAATGCTTACCAAGTGCGACCTACCGTTGAAGGTAGGCGAATTTTTTTTTAACTTCTATTCGACCGGGCACCCCGTTACAACTGTGTACCCCTTTTCAGTTGTGCTGTCTGTAAGCAGCATCAATGCGTTCGTGGACAAGGCCCACTAAATGTCTCGCCTGTTGCTTGAGGGCGAAAGTTTTCTTGAATCGGGACACGTGTTCTGTAGAATCAAGAAGCTGGATAAGGATTGCTTCACGTTCATTGGATTCGTACTCCAAACGTCGGCACTCACTTCGTACCCGCACGAGCTGGATGGAAGAAACGTCGGTGACACATCGAGCTCCTGCAAAGCATGGGTGAAGGAACATGCCGTGTATCATTACTTGGTTAGGTTGTATGTACCCACCGGCCAGCGTGCTGTGAAATCGATCGAGCTCGTGGCCAGAGCCGGGAGCGAAACAACTGGAGCACTCAGACAGTTGCGTTTGATTGCGTTTGACTGCGTTTCGGCTGCGAGAAACCAGGACATTCCTGCTGCTTATATCGCGTGCAAACATGATTCCTTGAATTGGATTCCACGCTTCATACGAAGCACAGATGTGCCGGTGTCTCGCTTTCGGTTCTCAACACAACTCAGTTAAACGCACTCATGAACGCAAGTGTCTCAACCGGCCTTTAGAGATTGCGATTAACGATGAACGGTGAAGTGAAGCGCCTTTTTCCAAATATAATCGGTCGTCTCCCGTTGTTATCGTAGCTCAGAAATAAAGAAAACAAAATCCCCTGGCTCAGTGGTAACATGCTCGCTTCCCAAGTCGCGAGTCGCAAAATCAATACAATGCAACTAATTTTTTTTTTTTTTTACGTTTTTGAAGCACAGGTTTTGTAACTTTTCTGCGATGTCGGAGTTTTCGAGCGACGAATATTAAAGCTTGTTGATAACATTTAATTTAATAAACTAATATCAGACCATTTAAAGGCCAATGACAGTTCGTGTACAGCATCGCTGTTTTTTTTTTTGTAAAGAAAGATTATGCAAATATTTTCTGTAGCTATAGGTGTATTAGAGTTTTGAATTGTTTTATTTGGGCTCCTACAAGATAAGCAGATAGGTTACAAAAATAAAAATATTACTTGCTAATACGAGTGCAGCTACTTGCATCAGCAATCTTTAAAGTAAAATAAATAAAGCCACGTAACATTCTCACATTTATGCAGCTGCTGGTTGCTTAAATACCACTAAGCTGTGAGTGATGTTTGCATTAAAATAGTCAGTGAAATTTTATGGCTTGTTACCCTCTGTAAATTACTGTTTCAAGTCTATTAGCACTCAGCTCTACTTGCATTGCGTGACGCCAACTTGTACATACATTTTTAACCCGATTGTTCAAATAATACTGAAGCTGTATGAGAAAGGTACTGCCACGCAGGGTGAGACTGTTCACATTTTATGAATCCTATTGGAATGCTTCTCCTTGGGGTAGATGTGGTAGCTGATATTTGGGTCGGTCGCGTAACTGCGGCATTGCGGCCCCGAACAGTACCTTACCATTGCTCCCTGAGCTCGACAGCTGCCGAAGCCGATCCACGCCTGTACTGATCAAGCTTCAAGCACAGAAAAATTCGAAAGTACCGATTGAAGAGCTTTCGAAGGCCCCGACCAAAGCAAGGCGGAATAGCTGGCCTTATCACGTGATCCTCCATCCTACGTCACGGTAGAGCGATCGCAGCGCTCCAATCGGTCCCGCTCGGGGCCAATTGGCAGGCATAGCGATCGGCAACGTTGCGAAGGAAGTCGCCATCTTGGTGCATTCAAACCTTCGAACATTCCAGAGGGTCGTTCTAAACCTGTCGCGCCAAGATCACCATGAAGCATCATTGTACTGGAACCGTTCCTCGCCAGTATAAGCGTCTTTGGCACTGAGTATGCAATCAACTTATCAATCATGCCCATCTCCACGTATCTCTTACAATTTTATTGTTCTTCTTGCGTATTTTAAAACAGTAAACTTATTTTTCAGTGCCTTCAAGCACCGACACAGCATGTGGTGGTGGTATGAAGACGTGCGCTTGTTTCGCCGGTGTGTGGATAGCAAAATCTCATATACAAAAAAAACGTCTCCATAAAGCTACCCGTTACCAGCGAATTTAGATACGGCTCACCAAGAACGGAGTGGTCAAGGAGAAATCGCTCATTTCACGGACTAAAATGGCGACGATACGGGGAGCCCTCAGCGCTACTTTCCCATAATCCAGTGACTTTAGCGCACACCAGCTCGGACCACGTGGAGCGAGAGCTCGCGCTGCAGAACCCAGGGATCCTGGGTTCAATCCCCACCCCTGCTCTATTCGATCTGGACGAGTATCGTACCGGCGTGCGGTCGTGTATCACTACTGCGTGGTGCACGTTAAAGGCCTCAGGCTAGCTGTTGTACCGCACTGGCTGTTAACCTATAGGTTAACCATCTCCTGTTCTTCCTTTTCTGACTCTTTCTCTCTAACTTTCTCTCTCGACATTCCGCCAGTAACGACGCGACGAAACGAGAGTCTTCCGTGTCGTCTGCTTGAAAACACTTGTTTTCAAACATTACTCGCGTTAAGCGATATCCCACTTTGGTAGTATCCAGTTGCTACGCGTAATTTTGGATGGTTTTGGGAACTTCCACCTCGCTTACTCACTTCGCGGATCACCGACCACTGCTGGCGGCCGTCAATGGTATCCACAACGCCAACCAAGACGGCTATGAGAATTCGCCACGTCGCACCCCTGTCCTCAAGTACGGTAAAACCCTTAACGTTCGCGAGCCCTTAATTTTCGCGAATTTCGCGAACTAAAAAATTCGCGAAATTTAAGGGTACGCGAAAATTTCGATCCTTGAGAGTTTCAGTGCAGGCGTCTGGAATTCACGAAACTTAGTGGCCGCGATTATGTCCTCTGTGACCGATTCGCGAAAAATTGGGGCCGCGAAAATTAAGGGTTTTACAGTATGTGACGGCACCATTCCACCCGCATTGCGCGACCGTGCTTAGCCATCGTCTTCGTTTCTTCGCACATTGTGGACGAAAAATACTTTCTTTTTAAAGTTAGTCACTGCCTTTCCGAACATTTTCCTTTCCGTGGACACTTGCACCTTTTACGGTAGCGCATGTTGTGCCACCGGTGGCAGAACAATAACGAGCCACTGCGCCATGTGTGAAAGCAAGCGATCCTGCCGTACCGCGCTAGGGAGCGCGCGATGTAAACAAACCCGGCACCCCCCTATTCCGGGTACCACGTGACATTCACGTGCTGCTCAGTAGCGCCCCTAGCGTGATGCTCGTTGCGAAAAGGCGAATGCTGTTCTCCCCCTGACTACAAAGCCCAAGGTCAAATTCTGAAGCAAAAAGCATAAACATCATAAGCCTCGCCCTGCGTTTCTAAAGCTGTCGATGACTGTAGCGCTCATTACTCAAAACACATTCTCTAAAGATTCTTTTTGTTTTCGTCGTCCGCCAATGTATAACTCAAGACAAAGGTTAGCTGAAACCGTTTTCTTCGTGAGTGCGGGCTATGAGCTTTACCTATGCGGAGCACAATTTCGTCTTTTGCAGGGTTTCTGGTGACTTCAGAACGCCAAGCTTTTGATTGGCTCTGATTGAAAGATAGTTGGTAGACCTCTAGGCAGCCTGCTTTGAGGTGTACCCAGTATCCTTCATTCAGAACCAATCAAAGCTCGGCGTTTTGACGTCACCAGAAATCCTGCAAAAAAAGCAGACGAACTTGCGTTCCGCATAGGTCACTCACATCCAGAATGCGAGACAAACATCGGCGAGATTCAACGACAGTAAAACAATATGGACGCAGCATTTTTGTTTTTTAACATGAGCTAGAAAATAACGGGCGTTCGACATCCGGTCCCTGCAAACCAGATAGCAAGCATTGTTTGGTTTTTCTCCTAAAGCCATTAAAATGAGAAACGTGCTGTCTGATTTTGCTTTATGATCAGCGTCATGTAGTAAATTTCCAAAGCTAATCGAAAATGTTGAATTTCCACTCATTAAACGATGTAGTAGGTACATCGCTCACCGCATGTGTTAGAGAGTTTTAGGGAACCGTTTTAGCCCATCCGATACGGTACAGTGAGCCCTCCGGTACGAGTTGCGCATGCGCGAGGTTTCTGTGGTAGCACATGCGCACTTCATACAGGAGGGCCCATCGTACTCTACCGGATGTGGCAAAAAAACACTCTCTATTGTTCGTGCACAATATCTTTCTTTCTTTCTTTTTCGTGCATTTTTTTTTTTACGGGTGTTTCGCTTTCGTTTCTGATCTGAATTGCGTGGTTTTATTGAAGGATGGTTTGTTGGCTTATGAAATTATGTTAGCCACTTGGTTTCGTGCATCGTGATACGTTTGCTGGTAACTTGCATGTTTATGTTGTTTGTTTGTTTCCCAATCCTGTAAAAAGCGCCGCTCCCAATACATCGTACAAAAGTCAGTCTGAAGACAGCGTCTGAGGCCTTCCTTGTTTGACGGACCTGTCACACTGGTCGTAGGAAAACTCTCTGCATACATGTTTCATGCGCACAGATGTGTAAAGCAGTCGTTCTTGGAACATGCGTGAGGCTTGTCCACAGACTGCCCTCGTGTCTGCAGACCGTATATTTTGTAGACGAGCGGCGGTACTGCGGCTTCATAGCCCCCGACTAAATTGTAACACCGATCAATAACTGAAGCAATGTGTCATAGAGTGAGGAGCTCCCGCCCGATTAATGTTTCTTCTGTAGGACGAACACAGTAGTGAGCGAGCGAGCTGATATCGAACGAGCCTTTATTGAAAGAAGATTGAGTGCGCGCGGGTGAGCTGGTGAATATTATTAGGCAACACGGTAAAACCGAAGACACGGAAACAAACAAAATTACAAAAGAAAATTCCCGATTAAGTTGATTGGCTTAATAAAATGTGTACCTATATACAAAGGTACCGAATTTACTCGAGTAATAGACGCACTATTTATGAACAAGGCCCTTGCGTCTACTTCCCACAGAACACATATACAGCCAATCATTGCGTTGCGCATAAATAACATAGCGAATAACCAGATCGAGAACACGATTCTCCATACAAGTGCAATCTTTACAGATCGTATCTTTGAACGAAGACGTTATCTCTGTCCTGTAATCAGCTGGATTCATGCTGTCGATCGCGGTGATTGGCAATCCGCGTGCTCCGCGGAAAAGCGAAGCCTCAGGTTTTCTTCGTAAACTGTGCGGCTATTACTCAAGTAAATACGGTATTCTCTGTCACACGCGCTATCAGGAGATCATAAAGAGCGTGCATTAAAGCCACGGGAATCAATCCTTGTTGTAAAAAAAAAATGTTTTACTTTTTTTATTAGGTTGAGCCTTTCTTACAGCGGAGCTGTTAAGGGCTAGGTTCCCTGGTTTCGTGTCCGTGGACAAATAAATCTCGACACAACCCTCTGGACAGCTACCGCCATCTATAAGTGACGGCGGCAACCAGACAACTGGTTGCCGCCGTCGCTTATAGATGGCGGCACTACTAGCAGCTCCGCTGCTCTTCCTTCGCCAAAGTAAAAAGGCTGAATTTTTCTTTTTAGTCTTTGAAACCGTGATAAAACTCTTGATAGAAGAAAAAAATGTATTTATTAGAAAGATGAACAGGTTCACTAAGCCTCCATAAAAAGTTCCGACATTCCATTTGGAGTTATAGACCTTTCCAAATACTCACCTTCTGCCCGCTGCCATCTTTGTTACGCTGTGGAAGGCGTTCTGAGCGTGGGCAGTAGCCCTCTTCCACGAAATACGAGACGCCGCGCACGCGTCTACAGCCATAGGGGGCATCGGTGGCCGAGTAGACTGGCGCACACCAGCTCGGAGCACGTGGAGCGAAAGCTCGCGCTGCAGAACCCAGGGATCCTGAGTTACATTCCCACCCCTTCCCGTTTCGATCTGGATGAGCATCGCACCGGCGTGCGGTCGTGCATCACTACCGTGTGGTGCACGTTAATGACCCCAGGCTAGCGGTTGTACCGCACTGGCTAAATTGCTCATCTACAGTGGGTGACAATGTCGCCATGTTCTGGCAGACTAAACTCCTGCTGTAAAAAAACTAACGCTTTTTTCTTTTTTGATATTACTTGGCATTTTTTTTTTGATGATGAGCGTTGTAACTGTCTATTAGCGATGTGCGCGACCAAAAGCGTCGCTGTGGTCAAAGTTCGCAATTGGCCAAGAAAACAATTGCTTCCTGTATTAATATAATGCATGCCAATTCGCCGGTTCACAGCGAGGCAAATCCTACCAATCACGGCAAGGCAGATGTAAATCCTGGCAATCGCGGCGAAGGAGAGGGAGGGGGTTGTGTGTACGTTTCTACAGCCTAGAACTATAGTCTGCCTCAACGGGCGACGTGTCTCCCAGCTCTATATGAGAAATTTAGCAAGTACAGTACAACCGCTAACCTGGGATACACGACCGCACGCCGGTACGATGCTCATCCAATTCGAAACGGGCAGGGGAAATCCTGGTCGTCACGTCGGGAAAGGAAACCCTAAAGGCTATGTTAGACTCCGACGTCGCGAGCGTAGGAAACGCGGCGTGGCGCAGCGTTCAAAGCTTCCTATTGGCCACGGCTATCAAGTTCCTACTCGCCGGCCAATCAAAGGCCCACTTTCTGCGCTACGCTACCTTCGCTGCGCTCAAGGTCGGAGTATAACAGAGCCTTAAGAGGACGCCACCGAAAAGCCTCTTACGGTCGTGCTTCTTGATTTGTGGCTAGGCGTTCTTATCAGCTGATGTCATAACGTGATTGACTGCGGAGCGATCTGAAGATACCCGGGACTGGTAATGCCTGCGCGTCCACTTACCCGCAAAACACTCGAAGATCCAATCTTTGCGATCTACGAAATGAGCTCAGCGAATAATGAGGCGGAAAATCTGATTAGACCTCAAAATTAAATCTGCGCTGTGGCAGCAGTGCAAGCATGACGTTTTGCATTGCGTAATGCCACAGCCCAGACTTCATTTTTAGCTCTAAACGGATGTTCCGCCTCATCATTCAGTGAGCTGATTTCGTAGATCGCAGAGATCGGCTCTCTCAGTGTTTTGCGGGTAAGTAGACGCACTGTTTTTTCTTTAGAGTATATGTATATATATATATATATATATATATATATATATATATATATATATATACATATATATATATATATATATCAGGGTGTCGAACCGAAACCGAACCGAACCGAAAACCGGAACCGAACCGGTATTTTTCCCGGAACTGAACCCGAACCCGAACCGTTATATTGTTATCGCGATGAACCCGAACCGGAACTGAACCGGAAAAAAAATAACGGTTACCGGCTCATGTCAAAACGGTTCGGCCACGCGCTGTTGACAATGAATGTGCTATCAATGCCATTTGTTTTTAAGTGCCGTCAACTGACACACACCTCGCTTACATATTTTTCTTCTCCACTCAGTCTTAGGAATATAAACGCTGCATCCATGAATCTTGACAAACGCTCCATCCATGAATCTTGACATAGGAACCAGTATTGCGCTGGTCGCGGCTTGCACGGAAGAAAAAGTATTAAAAAGCTGTGCAAAAAAAAAAAAAATCGCGTCACGGGATTTTATTTTCCTACAATCTCGTAAATCCTAAATGCTGCTGTGTGCTCATTTCATAACACGTTTCTAGAACGCGCGAGTTCTTGAAGCTTGCTTCCATCGGAATGAGAAAAGAAAAGGCTGTGGAGTTTGATAATGTTTGAGGGAGAGAAAGAAATTTTATTTACAGTTGAAATGAGCATTCATGAATTATATCTGCTCTTCGCTGCCCCAACCACCGGTCAGAGTATATCGAGCTATGAAGTGTCAAGATTTACATGCCGTATTTTTTCGTACCGGAAACTCGATAAATGCGGGGAAAAAAAAACAGGGATACAAACCCTAGTCGCTCGCGGAGAAGCGAAGCTGCGCGCACTTTCGAATTTGACAAAGGATCTGCCGAGCTTCTGTTGCTTCCGTCGCCTGCCCAGCGTAGTCATGGGACTCAAGCGGGCGCGTGCGCTCAAACCAACGCTCAGCAGACGCTGGAGTTAGCGCCCGTGACAGACAGCCCTGTCATCAGACAGTCGTTGTTTGCCGCTTGCATTGGCTACAGGCTTTTATAAACGTTATGCACTACTAGTTTCGACGATGTATCCCGTTTCGTATGTGCTGATTTCAAATGTTTTATTTGTAATTTATTTTGATGTTGCAATTTGTCATTTATAATTTCCGAACCGGTTCGCGAACCGGTTCGCGGATTGAATTAATCGAACCGGAACTGATCCGGTTCAAAATAAATTTACCTGAACCTGAACCGTAACCGAACCCGTATTTTTTTCGGTTCGACACACTGATATATATATATATATATATATATATATATGAATTACTTTATAGAGTGAAATCTTTGGAGGCATACGGCGACCTTTAATTCGCATTACATGTCATGTTCTAATCACTTTTATTCCACGCATGACGTTACGTTTCAAGTGAGCGTTGTGTGTTGTTTGAAATTCCCTCGCGTGGTCATGGGGCTGCGACGTTATGACCTTACCGCCCTATCAGGATTTTCCCGTCACGACGCCTACGCCGGCTTTTCTGTGACACGAGCTCCTTAAAACTCTCACTTTAAAAGTAAAAAAAAAAAAGGTTCTAGATTGCTTTTTGGCGGTCGGTACAAAACGGCAAAATGCTCAGATTGCTATGTATACATAACGCTTCATAATCAGAACTAATACAGCTGTACTCATTGACAAGTTCACACATAGAATCTTTTGCCACAATAAACAAACCGCCGCCACGTTTAGCAGTGGGATTTATGAAAAAGGAGCGATAGGAAGGCAATATTGTCACGAATGACTGGCAGAGAGACGGTTAGTGCAGTAAGAACCTAAACGTTCAATAAAGGCAAACAATTGTGCCCCCCCCCCCTAAAAAAAAAGAAAAAAGTTAGCGTCGCAGGTGTTGAAGGTCGGTGGAGTGGCACGACCGAGCGTAAGAGCGAAACTGACCCCGGACCGCCACGCGAAGCATCTTTTGTACCCTCGTGGGTTTCTGGAACATTCGGCGTAGAACGTTCGGCGCGTAGAACATTCCAACTTCGATCAGACGACAAGGTTCTAGAACTTACGAGAACGCTATGTTGAAAGAATAAATAAAAAGAGCTTCCGCTTCCAGGAGTCAAACCTGGGGCCTTCGCGCGAAAGCCAAGCACGGTAAGCATACGGGCACGCCCATACTCGCGCGGCGACACGCGTGGCAGTATGAAGGCATCTGCTTCATCCCTATAGACCCTTTTGATGGCAAACGCCACCAGGCGGTGCTCTAGGCTTTGACGTCCCAGATAACTTCCGGTTCATAGAAATAGTGAGAAAAGCCCGCCCTAGCACCGCTGCTTGAAATGTCGATGAAGCGTTAAACCACCAATTCTCCAGGTGAACTCCAAAAGAAAGAAGAAGCGCGAGATCTGTTAAAAAAGATTGAATATTCTTGTAAACACAACTTGCCTCCTCCAAGTTGTTAAATTGTCCAGCCGAGGGCCCTCGTCAAATCTCCAGCTTTGATGTACATGTAGCATTTATGCTACATGTGACACTGGTGACACATGTACTGGTGACATAAGCAAGCCTGACAGGCTTGCAAAGACGGAACCACCAGAAGTCGCTTGGGACGCAGGAGGCAGTAGATGTTTGTAAACAGCCAAGGGGTCTATGCGACGTCTCTCCGTTAACATTATAGCTTGGAATTAAACATCAAATTAATCAAAAAGCAACTCAAGGTCGGCAGCTTTATTTTTCGCCGACTGCACATTTAGATGGAAGCATGTTGTGCCTGGAAATAATCTTTACCTAGGTGACTCTTCAAACTTCGCGGAAGTATAAAAGAAACATTGGCAATTGCAAAAAAATAAAAGAGAATAAAAAAATCTGCTAATAAGAAGTGCAGCCTTGTTTGATTTTAGCAATATCATCGGCGTGCTCAATCCGAATAGCTGGGTCGTTTTCTTGCTTTCTCACGTAAGAGCATCCCTCCTTGTGCCCGCCGAACTTCTAACCGAGGTTTTTGGCCTTCATTCTAACCAAATACGTTCTAACTTCATGAAACAACTTTCTGTTTGATGCTGTCATATTTTCTTGTAGATAAACGTTTTCTGCACCAGCAGCACCTCTCAGCTTCAGTCTGTTTTTGAGCCACGTTTTACATTCGTTTCGGTTGATAAAGCTTACAATCTCCATGGGCGTCTTCTTTGAACTGCCTGGAAGACGATGAACTGCCTCTACACTCTCTGTAGTTAGTTTTTGCACTTATATCCGATAAGCAATCTTCTTCAGTTGTCTAGCAGGTTTTCATTCAGGGTTTCGACTAGTCTGTGCACCTGGGCCCGTTTGCTCGAAGCGCTAACCGCGGCTAAAGTTAGCCGCAGTGCCTAGGAGAGGGATTTTGAAATCACGTGACTGACTCGGTAGGGATGCGGGGAAACATGGCGGTGCCCCGATGAGTGAGCGCCGCTCGCTTTGGAACTGATATGTCGTTGCAGCTGCAACATCGGGCGCGTTAGTCAGCAATGAATGGTGCAGGAGGGTTTCGCTTTGCCTTATCTCAGTTAAATCACAAAGCATGAGCAATGACCTCGCCGCATTTTTTAGTTAGTCTTTCGATTCTGGCCATTCCTAAGCCTAAATGGACGCGATAATTATCAGCATGGCAAGGCAACCTCTATGGAAAGTGGATTGCCTTGACTCAATCGGCCGGGTATTGATAGCACACAAAAGCAGTCAGCATCCCAATAGACCTTTTTCTAAACTACCCAAGCATGGAGGAGAACGCTGGAAGTGTAATTCTACGATCCGCGCGCGCTGGCCTTTTTCCTTATGAAAGATTCGAAGTAAATAATCATAATGAGGCTTTGACGAACGCGCGTGCGAGGCAAAATTTGTTTTAGAATTTTTGCTTTAGAACAATTACTACTGACTGCAGACGCCAGCAAGTGCAACGCGTGTAACTATATACACTCGTAACATGCACCTCGGTGCTTGAGAAATTTAGAAAAAAGGTCTATTGGGACGCTGTCTGCTTTTGTGTGCTATCAATACCCGGCCGATTGAGTCAAGGCAATCCACTTTCCAAAGACGTTGCCATGTTGACAATTATCGCGTTCATTTAGACTTAAAAATGGCCAGAATCGAGAGACTTTAAAAAATGCGGCGAGGTCATTGCTCATGCTTTGCGATTTAAGTGAGGTAAGGCAAAGCGAAAGCCTCCTGCACCATTCGTTGCTGACTAACGCGCCCGATGTTGCAGCTACAACGACATATTAGTTCCAAAGCGAGCGGCGCTCACTCACCGGGGCACCGCCATGTTTCCCCGCATCCCTACCGAGCCAGTCACGTGATTTCAAACTCCTTTCCTAGGTACTGCGGCTAACTTTTGCCGCGGTTAGCGCTTCGAGCAAACGGGCGTGCGCTGCTTGTGGAGAGGAGGACGAGACGGCTGAGCACTTGATACTCTACTGTAAAGGGCTTCACCCTATGCCTACCGAAGACAACATAGATTTAATAAAGTCATTGGGTTTTAGAGACAGCGGAGGAAAAGTGGATTTCAAGACAGTATAGAGATTGCCAAGCAAAGATTAAGTGAATGGTGGCAGAAAGCGAGAGAAAACTAGGTATTTTCTTATTAACTGATGGCAAGGGGGTTTTATAGCCACACTTTATTTTCAGTGCGGAGTGAATATAGTTTTCACATTTAAATATTCTAAGCTTAAGTGGTACAAAATAGCTAGGTGGCGTAAGCTACCGCCCGATCCAAAGGGCTCAGCCGGATTCATCCATCCATCCATCCATCCCTGGAGATTGTTTTCTCGCCCTTACTGCTCAAACTTGCTCTTTTTTCTTTTCTTTTTTGCTGTGTAGGGCGGTTTTATTATTTTTTCACTCGTTCTCTAGTACAAGTGCCCTTTTTTATGATTTTGACCTTATTATCGTGTTCCTTCATTTTTTTTTAGTACTTCGTCGTATTGGTCGGACATATTTTAAAGGGATGCTACAACGAAATTTCGGCGCTCATTTTTTGGTCTATCTGTGTTCAAAAGAGCAGTATCACATGGAACATACCAATATCTTGTTAAAAGTGTCTCGAAAAAGAATTTTAAAACGAATTAAACGATTAGCAAAGAGCACCTGGTGGATGTCGCTAACGCCTCGTTTGCAATGCTCGTCTAGGAACCTTGACAGCTAGTGACGGAGATCGTCTCGCCTCCGGCCACGACGAGAGAAGGGGGAAGGAGGAACTCCCTCTTCCCGAGAATCCCTTTGTGTGTCGCAGAAGTCGCTATTGTCCCCCTACAAGATTATAGAAGATTAACCTGTCACTCAAAATTCGTACAAAAGCAGCCGCTTCGGTGGCTGGAACGACTAGGCCATCCTCTCGACGTCAGCCTCGCCGTAGCTTTGCTCGTCTTGAGACGACCAACGTCACGATTGCGTTGGATGTCACGTGCTCTAAGCTGGGCCTTCTCCGAGCGCTTGCCAGAGTGGGCCGTTTATAACGAAAAATACAGCCACCAGGATCAAAATACAAACGTCCGATTGTCATTTACGGATATTGTGGATCATATTCAACCTGCTTTTGAACACGACGGGAATATTTCAAATTTTGTTGAAGTATCCCTTTAAACTGACTTTTCGATGTGCATCACCGTGTCCTTCAATGTTACCAGCTCATCAACCTGGACTTTCAGTGGTGTAAGCACCGTCAGCATACACATTATTTGAGCAAGTTATTTTTTCACGTCAGGCGACTAATCTTTAGTCTGTCTATCATCCTGGGCAGCCTATCGTTCGGGGTGTTCCAAATTTCCGCTTTCGCTCCCCGACATGTTTGGCACCTCCACGTTTGTTTAAAATCGCGCTTTCTTCCTCAGAGAGCGGTGTCAGTGACGCACGCACCGGTTCTAAGGTGGTAATTGAAACTGCATTCGTGACATTTCAGAGTAACGTCACCTTCGTCGATACCTATTTTGCAGTGCAAATAGAGGTCACCGCGATCCCTCTCTTTGTTTATTGCAGTAGAACACCAGGCAGCAGTCAGCGACAGGGATGTAAGTCTTCAAAAAGTTTACGACACCTGTCATACCTTCAAAGTGAGGTGAAAAGTGTCCGTCCTGCAGGTAGCCTCGTCTCTGACTGTTCCTGCCGATGCCAAGCTGCATTTTGTAGCGTCTGGTAAGCCGGCGGTGTCTCTGTCGCAGCCGTATCGATGTCGCGACCACTTGCTGCTTGTGGTCTTTGCTTGCCCTTGATTGAATTGCGCGACATCAGCGTTGGCCGGCCTTGATGACCATGCTTTGAATGACGGGTGGTAGAATCTGCAAAGTGTGGTGATAAGTGTCCGTTTTGCAGATAGCCCCGTCGCTGAATGCTCCTTCCGATGCCTTAGCTTAAGTCATAACATAAAATTTTATGATAGCGTACACAAAAGCTCTCTGTAAGCAAAACTTGCGTCGTCACCAGTGCGCATGCGTCGAACCCAAACCTCGTTTTGGATTGGCGCACGCCGACGACACTATTTCTTTGCACACGCACAAATTTGGGTACGCTATTCTCAAACTTGCAATTACTAGAAGTGCATTAATTTTTAGAAAGAATGTGATGGTATACAGGTCGATTTCCTGATTAATATTAATTGTTTATTACGGTACTTATATTTTATAAAAACTCTCGAACATGCCACCTTGAACGATTGTCTGGGATCTTGCAGATATTGGCACGCAAACGTCTCATCATTACAGAAATACAAAAATTTCTGACAATGTTCAACACATTTTTTTTTAATTTTCTTTCATTTAAGTAACTTTCTAGTGGCCTTAAATCCCATGCTGCATATGTGATTGGGGTAGGAGAAACAGCGCACCTCTGCGGAGCCCCTTTTTCGAGTCTGCACAGAGCCTTCCGCTGCGGCGTGTAAACATCACCCGATGTACAGTGGCATTACAAACACCAGAGGCATTGATTGCGCGGCGGCGTAACTCTGGTCCACTAACGCTACCTAGCTTTCCGCTTCTTCGACCCTTCTTTTTCTTTTTTTCTTGAGACGCAACCTGCTATTGTTCCGCCCTCGTGACGGCTGCCATTAGTCAGGGGAAAAGATTTCGTAGCGTCACCTGTTCCTCTGATTTGTTTTATCTTACGATTGCCCTCAGAGAGGGCTACGAGCCATACAAGTCAAAGCAATGCCGTGTGAATGTAATGTGGCAATTCGAGAGGGGCGCAGTGACGCGTTGTCACTTCATCCGTTGAATTGGCTGAGAGTGCTCGTAACGTCCACTACAGTCCATCGTAATTGTAAACGAAGTATACTGATGCCTAGGAAAACTGAATCGAACAATTTTGTCAGCAGACTACCCACATTAAAGTACTACCCTGGAAAGGTAAAAATTGGGTTGTGGGGATATTTATACAGCGTGTAGTTGGTCAGCCATTTAAAGTTGCGACGAGTCACTCGCTGTAGATGAGCAATTTAGCCAGTGCAGTACAACCGCTAGCCTGGGGTCTTTAACGTGCACCACGCAGTAGTGATACACGACCGCACGCCGGTACGATGCTCATCCATATCGAAACGGGCAGGGGTGGGGCGCGATAAAAGGTAACGCAGTGCAGCGCAATTGACAGGTACAACACCCCAAGGAAACAACGCGCCGTAAAGTTCAGTTTTCGTAAACAATATAAACCACATCACTAATTTAAAAAAAAACGAAAAAAAAAGCTTTTTTGTTTTATTGAATGCGCCATGCTGTTGGGCGATAATGGGACCTAGTACGGCCTGTAGATGCGGTGCTCGAGTATCCCACCTTTGAGACAGAAACCGTATAACGGCTTAATTGACTCCAACATATACCTGGGTAAACGTTTAATTTTTCTAATATAAAATAGTAAAATGCAACATGTTTTTGTGGATTTTGATTTACCGGTTTTCAAGGGTTCGTCGAGGAAAATTTAAGCAAAATCGAGGATGTTTTTTTTTTTAATTGCCGCGCAAACATGGCACAATTTTGACTTTTTTTATATTTTGAAAATTTCAGTCGCGATGCAAAAAATATCTACAATCGTTGAGCTGGAACGTTATTGTTAAAAGTGAACACAGAATGAAATATCATGAGCAAAAAGTTTCAGCCTAAAGAGTTAATGTTGAGATGTGTTAAAAAGTCGCCGCGAAATGCTTAAATATAAAAGAGTTGCGCAAGAGGCCAAGTTTGCAACTTTATTTTACTTAAAGTATAGACTTATATATATATATATATATATATATATATATAACGGGCATGGTGGCGGGGGCCACCATGCCCGTCTTCCCTGACGAAAGCCGGACTCCGGCCGAAACGTCGAAGAATAAACCACCCGTTGTTGCTGTTTTCATCAAGGGTTTTGCTTTTCCTCTCAGTTATATATATATATATATATATATATATATATATATATATATATATATATATATATATATATATATATATATAATTTAAGGAGATCAGTTGGTGTGCTTTATAATAAAATGCTTACGTGGTACAAAGGTGTATTCTTTATTCTTGTGGCTCCTCGAGTTGCGCCTAGGCGCAATGGACCTTTTTCACATACCGACGGCACCAGGCGGTGGCTGCACGAACTAAAAATCGAGGAAGGGACCTACCTGCGCTACCAATCGATAATGGGAGCTATGCTACCAGTTTCTTCGTTCTCTGAGCAGCGAGGCGTGCCCAACGCGCCGCACAAGTGGGGCATCCGTGGCGTCCACTTAAACGTCGTGTTATTCTTTCCGTCCGCTTTCTTTTTTGCGTAACACAATTATATGTATGCTGCAATTACGTTTGCTACTCGCTGATCTATAGCCTCCTTCCGAATTTCCTCGATTTTAGGTGCCAACTTCCGCCGCTGGCATCGGGCGCTCGCGCGTGCGCAGAACGCTTCTCGAAAAAGGTCCATTGGGAAAACAGTTGTTCCACCTCCACTCAGAAGCGATTAGTTTCGATGAAAACAAAAAGTGCCTTGCAAAAGGGAGATCGGCTCCGTTGTGTAGACATGTTTTGCTTCGCCTCTGTAAGAGTGGAACGCGATAGCTAAACATATAAACACCCGCTCGTTCCCAAGCCGTGAAGCGTCTCTGCGTGGCTCAGTCAATAGCGTGTCTGGCCCGCAACCAAAGGGTCGTGTGTACGAATATCGCCTAAAACTCTTCAAATTGTTTCTTGAAGGCCAATGAATTACTTTTTAAAGTGAAATCATTTGAGACATGCGGCGACATTTAATTCGCATTACATGTTATGTTTTAATCACTCATTCCACGCGTGATGTCACGTTTCACGTGAGCGTTGTGGGTTGTTTGAAATTCCCGCATGAGGTCATGTGGCTGCCCTTCATGACCCTATCGACCAGTCAGGATTTTCCCGTCACGACGCCACCGACGCCCACGCCGGCTTTTCTGCGACACGAGCTCCTTAACGTTGCCGCGTTCAAAGTTAATTTACAAAACATAAAACCTTTGCCTTTTTGTTTTTTCTTCTGCAAGCCGTTTTCCGGATTTCAGTCAAGGCAAATCAGACGGGACCAAGCAGACTCGTGGCGCCATCTCGGAGAGGTCACTCAAAGCGCGCGTTTCGTCTGCGTGTATCGGACTACCCACCGCTGCTTGCGCCGTATTACGAAGTTTTCTCTGTTGCACCGTGCTCTTTTAACAGGCGAATCTATTGTTTTGATAGTGCTGCAAACACTGACTCGGCAAGTTTGTTCTGGACAAAGTATTTATCACCGTGATCGCTTAAGCCGTGGTCACACTGCTTGTCCCCCCCCCCCCCCCTTAAAAAAAATTTTTTTTTTTGCCGGAAAAATAAGCGACGCAATGCCGAACGCTCATTCTCCATCCAAAATGTAGCACTAGAGGTTCGAACCAGATGCCAAAGTTTCAGCCCGATCCGATGTCTTACTCAAAAGTTATGAGTGATCTTATAACAAAATCCAATGAAAGAATGGGGCCCATTTTCGCCCATTTTTGGTTTCTGACGCCATAGAGCTCTATGTATTCGAGAGCTCCGTCGGCCGCAATTTTCCCATTGAAATTTTCAGAAAACCACTCATAACTTTTGAATGAGACATCGGTTCGAGCTTAAACTTTAGCATCTGCTTCGGACCTCTGGCGCTACAGTTGGGTGGAGAAGGAGCGTTCTGCAATGCGCACCTTTTTTTTCTTTTTTTTTTTCGTGGGACACCCTGTACATTATACATCATACAACAGACAGTCTGTATGCAGATTCGAACGCGAGTCACCGCGAGATCTGTGCTTCGAATGCTGCATGACAGTGAGTTCAAGGAGGAAACTTGGCATGCGGCATTCAAACCACGGATATTGCGGTGAATCGCGTTTGCTGACTCTCTTTTTGTATCATGTATGAGCAGTGTGACCCCGGCTTAGGGGTCACACTGTGCGTTGCACACTGTGCGTGTGCGTTAGCCTTGTATTCAAATTTTTATAATAATCTTAGACGAGACGTGAATTACAAACAAAACTTCTAAACAGGCGCTACAGCCCCCGTGCTCAAAAACGGTTATTTGCCTGGATATCCAATCTGCAGTAAGTATATGACACCATGCATAAGGGATTAGGCGCAGATAAAAGCTTGGCTGAGCACGACACCATGTAGTGAACCTTGGGATAGGGTAGGCTCATGAAAACCAGAGGCACATACTTATTCAATTTGCAGGTAGTAGGAATTTCTAAAGTTGGCTACTTTCACCTGTGGGCCGGTTATGAGCTACATTTATTGCATATTGACTAAATGAGAGGTCGAAAGCTCTGAGGTCTGCCTGAAAAGGCCAATCGCGTACAGCAAAAAGTGCAAAAAAAAAAAAAGAAGAAGGATGGAACGAAAGAAATAAAAAAGCATACGCCCCCACATTATTCCCACAATGCGGCTCGCGCCTGTCAGCGTCGTCCGTCGTTCCGAGGCAGGCCGTGGTGTGGTTGGCCACGTCGATCAGAGATGGCGCCACTTCTTGGGAAGCTCCCTAAATCTCCCGAGTGGCTCTTGACACGGTTTCGCGCCATATTTGAGTACTGGGACGTGGTCATATCTGTATTTTCACTGATTGCCGACACTAAAGAAAAGGCTGGCGGCCGAACAAAGCGGACTTTTCACACAAACAGCGAATATGCAAGACAATTACCCCGGAAACTTTGCCACCGAGTAATGTGTTTTAGTCGAAGGCAGCGCTTACCTGCGGCGCTCGTGTTTGTCCGTTTTGTTTGTTTTGTGTCTCAATTATATAGTGGAAGTCATACTACATTATTGGTAGCACGTTTGGGGGATTTGCCTCGCGACGTTTTAAATATGCATGTCAACGGAACATTACGTTTTTCTCCATTTTTTTAGCAGTCAGTATCACCACACCTGGACTTAACGTGGACATCACATTTATCAAGCGTTATCAAGAAAGACCTTTTTTCTGTGTGTGACACGGATTCAAATTGATACGAGGACAAATCTGAGGACATCAATTAAATCTAAAGTAAATTCCCAATTCGATACGAACCGACTACGATGCGGATCTATGCCCGGGGATCACCGCCACCTACATGACCAGCATTCTAAAGACATCGGCGTTGACATGCCGCGCTCATTGACGGCCAGCGAAAAGTGGGACTTCAACGCCCGACAACACTATAATAGTGCCCGACTCGTCGGGTCCTTTTGTCTAACGTGCGCGCGTGTCGTGTTTTCTTCCCCTCTGCCGCGCACGAAAACAATGGACGAGGGAGGCCCGGGTCGCGCGTTAGGATTGTACAGAGGAGAATAAAAGCGAGGGCAGTCCGCGTCTTGGCGACCGCGTGGCCGCGCACAAAGATATGCGCGACGCCACTCCCCGTCGTCGAGGCCTGCCTCCTTTCAGCCGCTGCGGCGCCGAGATGAGCGGCCGGGCGTCGGATACTCTCTGCCCCTCGTTATTCATGAATTACGTGCGTCATTATGCGGAACGAAAACACAAGAAAGGGAACGCGCCCAGAGCGCGGCGGGTGTCATTAGCCGTCGCCTGTTGTGCAGCCCTGCCTAACTGATGAGGTGACATTCGTCGTCGGCGCAGCGGAAAAGAGCGGCTCATTTTGCTACGCGCCATTTACTCGATTTGGCCCCTTTCGAGGGATTGACCACCGGGGCGCGAAGAACTTGAGAGGGCTGGAAAAGGGGAAAAAGAAAAAAAAAGGAAGGAAAGATGGCTCTGGTCCGGGAACAGCCCCTTAATGCGCAATTCAACGCTCCCTTCGCCAAGCGTGAGAGCGCATCAGCGCCGAGAGCATGCCAGCGAGGTTTAATTGCGTGGCCGCTCTAAACAGGACGCCATGATGGGCGGCGAGTCGTACTCGGCGCTCTTTTGGGAGGGCTACTTGGACTGCCCGCCGACTTGAGCCCGTGTTGACCCGCTCGACCGCAGATTAAGGCGAAGTGATTCCGAAATATCCTTCGAAGGAGGACTCGATGGAAGTATATGGGCTCACGATCAACGAACAGCTCAGATTTTGAAGAAACCATTTTTTATGGCGTTCTCCACTGTGCTCCAAACAAATGGAACAAGCATTGTAGCTATATCGTTGGACGCGTTTGCCGGACGTTGTGTGCACTGGCCGATTTGGAGGGCGAAAACCCCCACGGTTGAAATCGTGGAGATGAGACATCATATGTCAACGCTCTTGAGGCACCATTTTAAATGCTCCTTTGAACGGGGTGTTAGACCGCCTAAAAGCAGGAACACAGGTTTAGACAGTTTTCTTTATTTCTCAAGTACAAAGTGGCATCGCTGTTGTATGAAACGACGTTCCTGGAACGCGTTTAGTTTATGTGAAACGTGTTCCCTTTGTGTTTAACCGTTACATCTTGTATTGAAGACACTAGAAGGGTAACTCATTACGTTTTCTGGAAAATGGTCGGTGGAGTGGCATTTCTTTTTACGTTCATTTCAACGTAAGCAGATACAGCCAGAATAAAAAGTGTTTCAGAAAAAAATATTATTGACTACAAATAGCTTTAAAATTTGTTTATTACCAAAAGCCTAGAATTTGGAAAAAAAAGCATTCCAGAAATACTCTTAAATTTCCAATTTGTTGAGAAAAAAAACATTTAGTGGGCCATGGTATACTATAATCCCACCGCATAAAGAACATGCCATTACTTAACAGGGCATTACAAATATACGCATTCATAAATGAACTCTGAAAGACGAAAGTATTCCACGATTGTTAAAGTGTGGGCACCCTTAATAAAACATGCGTTTTAATGTTTGTTGTTTTCTCGCCTCGCACTCACTCGTTCTCTTTATTTTACGCTACTCATATTTTATTAGCTGGAAATTAATTGTTTTAATAGACTGTGAAGCGTTTACTTTTCTTTATGCGTTTTTGCGCGACACGTTTTACGCAGTCGTAGGTACACTGTCTTCGTGAATCACCCTATGGAAATATTGTGAAGATGAAGAGCTGGTATCATTTATTGGTAATCATGATTTATAACATCATACAGCACTTCACTTTTGTTTTTTCACTTAAATGTTCTTTCATCGATGATTTCCATTCTGTAATATTGATGTCTTATTCGAAGATCATTGAACACAAGATGTTAGTTCGAAATGCACGGATGGAACGGAAACGTCACTATACAAGCTGTTTAATTTTAATTCGAACAGAAAAAAAGGGAAAAAAAGGGGAGGGGGGGTGCCGTCTTCACTACCTATTTAATAGGCTCGGAGGACCTTAGATGAGGGGAGAATCGTCATGATAAGTGGGCTAATTAACTCGAATTTGTTAATTAACTTTTAATTACTGGTTTTAGGGATTATATTGCAATTGCAGTATTGACAGTAGGAATATTAAGGCCAAACCAATTTGAAAAGAAAAAGAAACGAAAAGGTAATAATTATTGAAATATTATTCAAACAATTTTTCCCCCGATTTAAAAGCAGCGCTCAAAGAGAGTGCCAGTTAGCCTTGCCCACAATGACGCGTCGTTCAGCCCTATGGTCACTGGTGGCGTCGGTGGACCCACCAAGGACAGATTGGAATGACTACGTCACTCTTCCAAGCGTCATTGTGGGCAAAAATTTAGTACTTTTTTTTAAGTGCAATTTTTAAGTCAGGTTAAAAATGTAAAAAATTGGTCGATTGATATCTAAAAAAAACATTACCTTTTCGCAAATTCTGATCTAGTCTGGCCTCTAATTGTAATTGCCGTCAATACTGCAATTGCAACAAGAATTCATGTTGCAAACCCCTAAATTCAGGAATTAAAAGGTTAATTAACCAATTATAGCTAACTTGGTTAAATTACCATGACGTTTATCCCCTTATCTAATGTCCCCCGAGCCTGATAAATACGTAGTGAAGACGGTACTCGTCTAGATATCTCCCCTTAAAAAAAAAAAAAGTCGGTTTGATACAAAATTAGTTACTCTGTATATGCTCAATTCTTGGAACTGTAACGGGAATGAGTTCCAAATGTGCGAAGGAAGGAGAAGCGAGCTTTCCTTATTGTTTTGGAGTAAGATGACCTGCACCGCATGGTTTCGACATACGGATGCGTTGTAATGAATCCAAATAATCGGTTGTCTCCATGTCGCAGCCTGGGAATTCCACGAAATATGTATAAAAACGGTTCGTTTTTCCACGTGAAATTGTAAAGCGTTACTGCGTTTCACTCAATTGAAAGAAACTACTGGAACTTTAAACGCCGAACTCAGACGCGGAAAACGGGCTCTCTTGTTGGGGGCTCCCACCGAGAGATGGCGCCACATGTCACAGGAAACAGAAACCAGACAGCGAGGGAAAGAGGAGCGTCGGCAGCAGATTTACACAACCGCGTCTGCTTCATTCATTTTGCTTTCAGCGTGAACGTCAGTGTGAATGTCTAAATTTAGACGGAAGTTAAACTACACGAATATTTTCTTAGATTATCTTAATCGCGACGGTCGCTACAGCGTGATGTCTGGCGTCACCATTTGATAGGAGTTCTCAACAAGAGTCTTCACCACCTGCGTTAATGTTCGAGGTTCATATTTCCAGTGAATTCGTTTTCTTTTCTTTTTCTTCACCAAAACGGAGCCTTACCTTTAAATTCCGCGAGGTAAAACCAATTATCAAAGTACACTCTTTGAAGAA
The DNA here is from genome assembly GCA_037355805.1 of Ixodes ricinus. NCBI lineage: Eukaryota > Metazoa > Arthropoda > Arachnida > Ixodida > Ixodidae > Ixodes > Ixodes ricinus. Next base: position 66,651 of record JAZHYW010031508.1, read on the forward strand.
AATGCACGATCGATCCGCTGTAGCGCTATAGCTAGGGTGGCATCTATATCAAGATGTCACCCTAGCTATAGACTAATTAGAAGCGAAATTAAAGGAGTCTCGTAAATATCTATTGTGCCATTTGTCACAAAATCCGTAACTTGGTGGTACAGACGTCTGGCGACTTTGGAGCTGGGCAATCGACAAACACAGTAATTTTCTTGTAGCACTCATCCTGAAAAAAAAACAGCAATTAGGACATTCGGTTAGGTTAGGTTAGTTTAGCTGGTGTTAGGTTTGGTTTATTTTTGGTTAGGTTAGATCTCAATATATGTATGAATTATTTTCAAATAATAAATATTTCCGACTCATTCCAGCTACTTTTGTTATACATTTGATAACTTAATATTCCATCACGTTACTGTGAACCTACCGCCTCCGTCTAACTACGGAGGCATTAGGATCCACTCAAAGTTAGCATATGGCCTACTTTATTTTATTTGAAATCGTAAGAGTTTCAGGTCGAATTGTTCATCAGTGGCCTCTGTTCGTTTTGTCATCCCGTAAAGCTGGCTTTTATGCACACAGTCGCGTCATAGGAGAAAGCAACTTTAAGGCAAGATGATGGCCGAAGACCGTCAGTATTTGTTAAAAAAATGTACGTTTGGGTATTAGGGTGTTTAATTATCTTTGAACATTCTTCTCTTATGCATGAAAAATATAAGATGGGATATTATCCCAAAATCAGTCAAATGCGCATTTGAAGCAATCCGGATGGCCCCCTAAAAAGAGCAGACATGAGACATTTTCGTGAGCGCGATAATTTATATTGTCGCATCGCCCGACATCGCATTAATTTTGAGATAGTAATCTTCTCTTCGTCGCATTGTTTTGGTAGATTCGTATAATCCTGAAAAAATATCAAATCAAAATTATTTTCCCGAAGCAAAAGAGTGTAACTACAGATCCGTGGTAATCAGAGAACCGACCCGTAATTTTTAGTCGACCCCGAACGAAACCGAACCGAAATCGTCGCCGCCATCTTGGAACTGAACCGGAACTGAACCGTAAACAGATTTACTGGTAACCGGTTCGAAACGATTCAGCCTATCTAGCTTCTTTTGTGTTAATTCTATGGTGTGAATATTTGAGATTACAAGAAAATTGATAGCGGCATTTATATATCGATCTGAAAATTGTCACATACAAATTTGCTATGAATTTCAGTGGAAAAATTTCATGGCGGGTTTGCATTACCAGTCCGATTAATTATGTGACGTCACATGTCACGTGATATTATGCGATGCGGTCACGTTACGTCACGGCGTCAAATCGTCGCATGGCGACGCCTTGACATCAATTTACAACACGAATTTACACGCAATGTTACTACTAGATCTAATACCGTTGTCGAGACTGACGTCACGTGACACCACAACTTCGCACCGTATATCAAGGACCATGACCTACTAGATTGTCGTGCGCCCGAGCACTTGACCGGGGCTTATCACAATCATGATAGCATCGGCAAGCATTCGAGTAGTGGGTCGTGTTCAATCAAAGATGGGAATAGACCAACTTTAATAACAATTTGTGGAGCTCGGCCCGTGCTATATGCTTGGCCATTTCCACAGCGTGGCTATGATCGACATTGGCCGTATATGATCTGCACCAGAACACATGGCCGCTCGTTCTGTTCGCGAGTTGAAGGGAAACGCTGCGTATCTTTTTTCTGCTACTGCCATTTCGCGGAGAGAAAAGTGAATGCGTATTTCGCGAGTTATCAACGTCACCGAATAGCCATCAACATCCGGCTATTCGCCCTTGCTATGTTTGATGGCAAATCATTCTCTTCAGGCGATTGGTTTGTGATCAAACATAGCAAGATGTTGATAGTCGCTAATCTCGCAAGCGGCCGGCGCCCGGCTCGTGTGGTTCCTCTCGCCGCTAGTATGACGCGCGCGTGTAGCTCGACACCTCACGCTCCAGTGGCTTCGTTAGTTCTTTCCACCACTACCATAGCCTCCTATATAAGAGGCTATGCACGCGCGTATCACCGGGGCACCTATATGCATCGTTTACTTTTGAATTGCTACATAATGCTGTCACCAAGCATAAAAGTATTGAAATTACCAAATGTGACTAATTAACCGGACCGGACGTTGCGTAGAACTACAAGTCTGTGCAAGGGGGTAAGCGGGGGAGGTGGGGGTAGATTATAAGAAAGATCCGGGTGGTCTTAGAGGGACAGCTGACGTTTCGTAAATATACTTCAATATCTGAGAAGCTAAGTTAATTAGCGAAACGTTGGCAGGTGTTCCGAGTCTCACACGAGGTTCGTTCTCAAGTTCTTCCTACCAGCTTCTACCGCCTCCGTATTTCGCTTAAACTTCCCAGTCTTTTTGTGCAAAAAGGACACAGTCAAAAATCATTGTCAATTACACAAAAAAAGGCCAGAGTAAAAGGGTGCAGGGAGTTTTAGAAACATACTGCGTTGTAAAGGTCATTCGGCGCCGTATCTACAGGGTGTCCCCACCATAAACAAAATTACAGGGTTTGTTTCACCCTCACAAATCAACGTCTCATCGCCATACGCTCATCCTCCACCCAAATGTAGCGTCAGCATCCCCGCCCCTGCCCGTTTCGATCTGGATGAGCATCGTACCGGCGTGCGGTCGTGTATCACTATACGTGATGCACGTTAAATACCCAGGCTAGCGGTTGTACTGCACTGGATAAATTTCTCGTCTACAGTTGAGAGACAAGTAGCCCGTTGAGGCAGACTAAGTTCAGGCATTATAAACATGCCCCCCCCCCTCTCCCAAATCTAGCGCCAGCTGTCCGAACCAGATGGCAAAGTTTCAGAACTGACCGTTACTTTATTTAAACGTTATAAGTAGGGTTCCGCGTTTTCGGTATCTATTTTTCGTCACATTCGGGGGTTATTTATCGGTGTTTATTTTTTCTCTTGAAATCGGTGTTTTTCGGTGTTAAATTTCAATGCTGGAAAGAAATCGGTGATTATCGGGGCTTGTGTTGCAAAGCGACTGCATAATTACTAGAAAATACTAGAAAAACCACGGCCCACCTCACATTACACATGTTTATTGTACACACACCAAACACGTCACACAATGCACATACATATGGAAATAACAGATAGCGTGACGCTTTCAGAAGCATGATATCAAAACTTAAACTTATTGAAAAAATTGACATGTACATTGTCAGAGACTTGTCAGTCATCGGAGCACGTTCCTTGCGGCTGAGGAAACGCAGTCCAGAAAACGCACGCTCCACGTTCGTGTTTGAGACGGGGATGGCAAGAAAATCAAAAGAAGCTTTTGACAAGACTGGCCATTCCTTGCTGTGCGCTCTCCAGAAGCTGCCAATGCAAACTTCTGCGAATGGAACTTTATACAATGAAGTTCAGACGACTACTGATATGATGAGGGTCATCAGAAATACTCAGCCGGCAGCACTTGCAAACAAGGAGCTTCTTCGCACCTTCACACAAAACCTCCAAATTGTCAAATTCTTGGACGTAGTGCTCCATCGCTTTCCGTTTTCTACCCATACTAACGGGCACGCGAAACTCGTCCGAGCAGTGACTACGAAGTGGGCTGGTGTTGGCCTTCCGCACGCCCAGGAAAAGGGGACACAATCCATGGACCCGATTGCCCTCCCCCTTCCCCTGCCCCTCTTCGCCTTTACTCCTTTCTCCCATATTCCAGGAAACCTATGCCTGGACAAAAGACTTGAAAACTGTTGTGCTAAAAAGGATAAGGGAAGAGAACGGGGCAATAAACATGGTTTCAAAAGAAAGAGACGACCCTAAGGACAGTTCAGTGGGGCTCTGTTCCGGGTCAACGAGAAAAGAAAGCGGGCTACAAGATTCTATCAGCAAAGTTGCCATTTTTTCCGCAGCTTGAATTCGGTGTTTTTCGGTTTTTACCGATTCAGAAAAAAAACGCCTCGGGGGTTAATTATCGGTATGTATCGGTATATACCGAAAACACGGAACCCTAGTTATAAGTGATTTTTTTGAAAATTTGAAAAGGAAATGGCGACCGATGATGCCTTCGTGTACATGAAGCTGAAACATCCTAATTTTCCAGTCGAAAATTTCAGAAAATCACTCATATCTGTGTTGAATGAGAAACGGTTAGTCCTGAAACTGTGGTATCTGTTTCGGACCGTCTAGTGCTACATATGAACAGAGGATGAGCGTTGTAGTGATGCGTGGTTTAATTTTTGCGGTTAAAAAGAACAAACAAAAACACTCTACACTTTTTGGGACATGCTGAACAACAAAGACCAGAAAGCGTGGCTCCGGAAAATACTTGGTTTGCACGAATACTCAGTGCCAAAAAGCGCGTTTTTATGGTGCCACTCACTCGCGCTGTTCATCACAACGCTGCACCAAGCAAATATATTTTGTCTTACTTAAGTAAATGGCTTGCACTGACTTCACATCAGCTGCCATTGTGGTGACCTTGCTGCCGAGCGCGTATTTCTTCTGCAGCATACATTTCATCACCAAATTTGTTTTTTCCGCTAGAAAAAGTGGCAATGACCACCATCATGTTGGGATGACGTCACGTGCAAGCCATTTATAAAAAAGAAAAATAATTTCCTGGTGAAATGTAGTATTCGCAACATATCAGTCAAGCAGACGGCATTAACCGTCCATGTTGCGGAGTTTTCCAGTATATGGAACAATCTCGCGGATGCGTAGTCTAAGAAAATGCCCTAGCGCATGAGCTTATGAAGCACAAGGCTCTAAAGTAAGGGCCCAGATACACGTGCACGTAAACCGAATATAATATGAGCCTTCCAACGGCCATATTTGTAAAGTTTCGAGCTCATGCTGGTGCCAAAGTGTGATCTATATTAGGAATATAATTGCATCTCCATGTCCCTTTTCCCAGCAAGGCATCGTGTATCGGATTCTTTCGAAGAATTATACATTATGCGTATTTGCCTTCAGATCTATCATTAGAACACATGATTCATCTTACCAAACCCGGTGACCTGGTGTTTCACAATGCCAAACATGAAAACATGTCGTATTTTTCACCCGCAATGTGCGAAGAAACGAAGCGATAGCTGTAGCAACGTGTCGCGCAAGGGGGTGGAATGGTTCCGTCACGTATACCTGTGGACGCAGGTGCGTCGTGGTTAATTCTCATTGCCGTCGTGGTTGACGTCGTGGATGCCACTGTGCTCGGTGACCCGCGAAGTGGGTAAGCGCGGTGGTAGTTTCTAAAACAATCCAACATTACTGCGTTGCAACTGGATACTGCCAAAGTGGAATTTGCAAAACGCGAGGAATGTTTGAAAACAAGTGTTCGAAGCAGACGACATGAAAGGCTCTCCTTTCGTCGCGTCGTTACTGGCGGGATGCCGGGGCTCTCGCCTCGTCTAAATATATTTCCGCGATGCGCAGTCGACGTGAAAACCCGACTTCCCTGGCGTCGCACCAAGAGCGGCGAGAAGGGTTTTTCCGTAGCGGCGACGACACCCTACGAGATCGCAATTTTCGCAAAGTGTCGCCCGTAAAGCTATCCCTTAAAATAGAAACACGTTTCCGCAGGCCGGCCCAACAGCTGCCGTATTTTCAAGTAGCGTCCTCCGTGTCGGCATCGTGCGGTGATGTACAACCAAATTCTGGCGACGGTAAATGTTTATTGACTTACTGGCTGAAGATGCAACATCCAAAAAAAAGAGCCCATCCCGTTATTAAAGATACACGTCCTCAATGAATTCATTTCCCATTACTGCAAAATGTCTGCATATTTTTTCCCGGTGTTTTCATTCCTGATAGCCATGTGCACCGGTGATTTGCACAGCCTCAAATCATTTTCTGTGTTTATTTTTAAGTTGATTTAAACGAATGTTTTCTCCTGACACATAAGGGACATTTTATTTATAGAAGCCTGTTATTGTTTGTTTTATGTGATGGACAGCGATCTTACGCCTCTGTGGGCTGGACGAAGACAAGATACGCAGGGGCACGTGGACGAAATATGACGACCTTGTGGTCACACACTCAGACTGAAAGAAAGCCACAAAGCAGCCGGTATGTCGGGTAGAGCATAAAATACTAATTTGTCATAAATAAAAATAAATCAATTAGCAAGAGTGTTGCCTACTTGCAAAGTGAATTTACCGATATCTTGTCAAGGAAAGAGCTCCACCTCAGCCAGGTTGGGCCAATTTAGCCGTGTGCAAACATCTTTTCACTTGGTTATGGGCAGTTTCAGGCCAGCTAAAATGTGAGTCAAAGGCACGTACATATTAGAGTAGTGAATTTTGGTCTGTCCTTTTTGCATGATTGTCACCTACATCACGATGCTGAATGTAAACAATGTTCGTTAGGAAAACAGACGGTGTGATTGCCCATGAGTGTTTCTATAAAATTTGACTGAAAAGACTTGTCCCAAAACTGTGATGGCATTTAGAAAGTACAACTTTAGCTTGCGTATATACCGTGAAACATGTTTTTCTAAATATGTTTTACGATATATATATATACAGACGAAGTACGCATGTCATACTTTTATGTACCGTAATAAATACATTAAGTTAAAAGCACATCCAGATTAATTTTTAAGACTCTGACACTAAGCTGCAGCGATCACTGGTATTTTAGGCGACTAACCTCAATTTGTAACACTTCGATGCAGATAAAACATGCCGCTTGGGTACACAATTACAAATTTATTTGTGTGAATGGTAAAAAAACACGGAGTTTTTGTTTTAACCTAGATTTCAGACCGCTGTGTCAAAGTAGAAAAACGCAATTTCTTGTTTGGCTTACTTGAAAATAAAAGTGCAGAGTACAAACTAAAAAAAAAAATATTTTGTTCCACAGTGAAAGTGGTGCATATTAAAAAAAAACCTAAAAAGGTTATATTTTTTGGCGGCTTGCCGGAACCGGAACTGAACCAGAAGCCGAACCGAACCGATAAAAATTTGGCTTGACACCGATGTCAATATATAGAGAGCCTAAATGGAAGAGAGGGTTCATCGGACGATATGATAAATCTTGGGCTTTATCATATCGTCTGCGACTGTACGTACCATTCTTGGCTCAAGTCATGAATTCCGCGGATTCCACCAATTTCAGCGTGCTTGAAGAGGCCATTTACTTTTTGAAGCGTGCTGACTGAACCATTATGCGTACGTCACATGACATTTCAGGGGAGCAAAAATGTGGAAGTACCACACCTTTCCGCCTGTCGCAACGAACGGGCGCCGACTTGAGGGTTCAACGGCTAACCATCTAACTGCCAATCCCAGGAGAACTGAGAACCACAGCTATACCTGACTTGGCCTGCGCTGTACAAAAACGAACCACCAAGCCGGAGGTAAGTAATTAGATCGTTTACATGACTGCGGCGACGAGAGCTCCTGTTCAGTCACTCTTGTTGCTTGTCTGGTAGTTCAAAGAAAACAAGAATGTCTTGTTTCATCACCTTTCGTGCCTCGTTTCATGCCTCGTTTCATCGCCGCTCGAGTGCTTTTGGTTGTTTCGAACCAGCAGCTCTTTGCAGCTTGGATGCAGCGAGCTTTTGGCTCTTCTCAACCGGCGCGCTCCCGGCAGTTTGCAAAAGTGTTTTGAGTCTATGTGTTTTGTTTTTCATTTGTTTTCTTTTCGGGAATGTACTTACTAATATCGGCTTGATACGCATGTCGGCGAAACGAATAGTAATTAAATATAAGAGAAATTACTTTCCGTTAAATCTTAGGTCAATCGAAACAACTGATAATGGAGCTGCCATATGTAACACAAATATAAACGATAAAAAAAAAAGATTGAAATACAATCTAAGTCAGATAACTCATTCAAGCAAAACAAATATGATTGTTTCCGATTTTCAATAAATCTCGATTTTCCTCCACACTGGTTTCTATTCTAAATGCAGCTATGTTGAGTAGCTTTCTTTTTTACAAATTTTTTGGCAAGAAATGGGGTTCATTCACGTCCCTATTCACCACTCTATGTGGCGCTAGTAATTTTCAAAAGTGGCTAGAGAGCCACGATTTCAAAAAGGGAGTAACTAAAACATTAAGAGCGTTTGCATTTAAATGGTGGACACCTCCTGCACAGATTGATGGCCCGTGCGCACGCGCGTGTTTCCGTGACGCGAGGATAACGGCCTGGAGGAGCTTGCAGACTGTCGACGGTTGCGCCTCCTCGTCACACCTTGTATGGCAAACGCGGCTCATAAACCACGTCATCCCGATAGAGAAGTTGGACAAACATTCTCAAATCTAGGCACATTAAACGTGGCGAATAAAGTAGGACTCGGAGATACGTAAAGGATGCTACTGCTACAGCCTGACTGGTGCTCTGGATTTGGAGAACGACACAAATTATTGCCGCTCGTTTACGAGGAGGTATTACGCCGGCAGGGCACCTCTCCCTCCCCGGGAAAATATGATTGACCGACCGCATTGATCGCTCATGGGTTCCCTTCCCCATTCAGAAATGTGGATTTTATGGACGGCTTCCTCGATCTCGCATAGCTTGACCCTCATATGGCTCTCTCATTCTTGTCTTCCTTTTCAGTTAAAAACACCGCTTATTTTTATTGTTTGGACTCAGTTGAAATTGTTGTAGAACGACTTTTGATTGGGCTAGTTGGTTCGTATTAGACACGTTTAAAATAGCGCGAACTTGACAATGGAGATGGTATATATTGCTTGGTTGGATTATGCAATAAACTTAGTGGGAAGTCAGCGGCAATCCTGTCCTATCTGTGCTTTTTTTTTGTCCTTGTCAAGTTTGCGCTGTTTAATCATGTCTGAAATTGTTATTTAAATATCATTCCCAAATTCTGAGAAATGTGTATACCGAACAGGAACTATTTCTCTAAAAAGTGCTTGCAAAACTAAGTGCCTTGGAAGATATTCCTCCTGCTATAATACGTCCTTGCTGACATGTTCGTATCGAGCAGCTGAAGTTTCAGTAAAAGGAGGGAAAAAACAATTTCTACGATGCTCAGACTTCCAAAGCATGTAATAATAATCTCGGAAAATAAAATCTGTCGAATTGGCGGTTTGAGATCATGGAAACCAGATGCACTCCCGAGCTAAGCCCAAGTGCATTCTCTGTGAGAATGCACAGCGCACGCGGACGCTCGATGGAAGCTGAAAGTTTATCCGCATAAACTGCGAACTCTGAAAAAGTCCTGCGACTGAAACAGTCCTGAACAAGAGCACGATGGATCCTTTGCCGGGGACATCGCACATACAGGTACACTAATTGTTTTCACTGACACCTTAGAGAAGACCGCATGACACAAAAAGTTGGAACGGTCAAGACCGAGAGCTGTTCGTGATGGCGCTCATTGTCACGCAGGCTGATTTTTTGCCGGGCAGACGCCATCACGCACAATAAATATGAAGCTCGGCATATCCCCACATTCTAAGTTGGGGAGTGGTTCGAAAAGAAATGCCGTGAGTACATGGGCGTCCGCAGAACTTTTTTCAAAGGGGCAAACCTTATTTTTCCAAAAGAGGGGAAAGAAAGAAAAAAGAATACTCAATTTTTTTTTTTTCGGCAGCAATTTTTGGATTTTTGCGGAAAAGGCGGCGATGTGGCAAGCCAGCATTGGCCAAACGGGCGCTATAATGGTTTATCAGGATGGGAGTCCATTGGTCGTATTATTCTGCTTTCATTGCCGGAAATGAGAGGAACGTCAGGCTGTCAACTTTGACGGTGTTGGCTTTATGAACACGTTGGCTTCGAGCTTTCGCCGTGCTTGTTACCCATACCATCGAGCTTGTCGTTCACGTTTCGTAATCCCGGTCATGCTATCGCACACCGCTCATCTATCATGCAAAGGACGCGGAGTTTCTCCGCAGATACGATGACCGAAATAGCTGCGGACACGCCTCACGCATATTCCAAGCGTGTTTGCTTCATGCAGATGCATGTATGCTTCAACCATGCCTAAAAACTGTTTTTTTATATGACCAATGGGATCGTCATCCGAGGAAGAAACATGCCGCAGATAGTGTCTCTAAAGACTGTCTTTTATAAGATATATTAGCAGTGTGGCCGCTGCGTACGCCACCGAAACAACTCGTCCTCAATATCCCTACAATCCCAAGGGACGCTTATCTGTGACCCCGTCGTTTTGGGTGAAAGAAGAAGATTCCACGGGTTTTTGTACCGCATCACGGTTTTCGCTGCATTGCGACACTGAAGAATATACGCTGTTCGCACAGAAATGGTTGTTCACGAGCCGTGATCACGATCAAATCGGTCGGTGGTGGCAAATTGAGCAGAGAAACCGAGGGACGCTCGCTAGAGCGGTGGCAACCAGTTCGTCGAACGACGTTTCATCGACAGTTCGTTTTCGCCGAAAGCTTCCCGTGATCGTTTTATCGGCGCACGTTGCGACGTTTCGTCGAAAGCCTATTTCCGCGCGCACATCGCCTCGGTCTCCGGCATCCGGATGCCGGCGACCGAGGATTTTTTCCGAGCGGAGCGAGGAGTTTTTTTGCGTAGCGCCGACTGTTTGGAAGCAAAGGATTAGGGCTCGCGAATTTGTTTTTGCCCTATCAGAGCCGCCGGGGTGAGTTCGCTTTAATTACGGTACGATTCCAGCGTACGAAATGAAGCCAGTAATATAAAGGCCCGTTCACACACTTGCGACTCCTTAGGCCCGTGTGCTCTAAAACCTATTAAAATTTCCTTCTAGGAGAGAGCACACTGGCGCCACCTATCGGGTAGCCATGGAACACTTCCCGTATCTATAGAGCTTTTTTTTTGCGCGTCAGTTTTGTTTGGTTTAAAACAACTTTTAACAGTGTTATAGGCGACCATATCTCATATATAGTACGTACATAGGATTTCGAAAATACCGCAAAACCTTCGTTCTAGAGAAATGAAAAGTTCCTGGGTCACCTCACAGATGGTGCATGCGTGCCAGTCTGTGTTCTCTCGTCCTAAGAGATTTTAAGTGTGTGAACGGCGGTCCTAACCAGTCGCAAGTGTGTGAACGGGCCTTAATCTAATTCACTTAGTAAAAACAAATACGTTGTGGTTGAAACGTCGCAGTTGCGTGTGCCCACGCAACGTATGTCTATGAAAAGTTGTCCACCAAACGCGTTTCCATGAAACTTGTTTTGACGAAACTATCACGGATCCTTGGCATCGTTTTCCCTTATATCTGTTCTGGGAGTCATTTGTGAGAACCACTTAGCGTTATTTCAAAAAAGCGAGCAAGTTGTAGTCTGTTGCAGGTTTTTTTAAATAAAAGTCCGAGGACGTTTAAGCACTTCTTATGCTTCTTTAGTTCGTCCGCGGCGTAGTGGCGTGGACGACCACGTTTCGGCACTGCCGAGGTAGCGGCCGACACTTGAGCGCGCGCTCTCGTGAACTGGCAGCGCCGCGCGGAGCTCGGACAACCTCTGCGGAGTTTGCACGGGCGGGCTCTGGGGTCCGCGGTCCGCACCGCCGCACCTCGCCGAGCCACTGCGTGCGCTGCGCCGCCATGGAGAGGACTTCTCTGGAGGCGGTTTTGGAACTACGCCGCTCGAGAGCCAATGGGAGCCTCATTTCTTGATGACGCGCGCCAGCCAATGGGACCCTATCCATCAGAAATTGGCTTCACTTCGCTCCTTTTAGAGAGGTGAATTTAGCTGCCGTTTTGCGTGGCTTTTTGCGCGGCTTCAAAGCTGGGAGACTTCAGATGGCGGCTTCACTTCGCTCCATTGGGACAGGGGAATTTAGCTGCCGTTTGGCGCGGCTTTTAGCGTTGCTTCAAACCTGGGAGCCTTCAGATCGCGGTTTCACTTCGCTCCATTGGGAGAGGGGAGTTTAGCCGCCGTTTGGCGCGGCTCCAAAACTGATGACGTCTCCTCGCTCCATGGGACAGTTTATGCTTTCGCATTAAAAAATTCCCAGTTACGTACTACAGGCTTCGCTCCATGGGGCAGGGGAATTTAGGTGCCGTTTGGCGCGGCTTCAAGAGCTGATAACGCTGTTTCGCTCCATAGGACAGTTAATGCTTTCGTATTAAAAAGTAGGACAAGGTCCTCCCACGAAGCCCTCCATTTCTAATTTAGCAGAGCGAACGCTAGATAGGAGGCGAGCTCACCTGCTTCCTCCTCCAGCGTTCGCTCTGCTCAAGTGGAAAGAGTGGAGGGCTTTCGGTGGAAAGAGCTTATCCTACTTTTCTTAACCGGGAACAGACTATAGAGAACACTTTCCTATTTCATCATCATTATTTATTTTAAAAGTGCACTCCTTCCCGCAGCCAGACTTGTCCTATATATCCTGCTGTCCCCTTTCTAACGGGCTGTTTTTTGTCCGCCAGTTCGCCCCAGTTTTTCTGGGACTATGTATACGAAGGGATGAGCATGTTTCCGTCGTCACCGCAGCAACGCCCACCTTCAGTCGACTCAGAACCGCTGCCCCCGCAACAATTCTACGTAGTGGCTCTCGTCTGTAGGTCGCAAGTAACTCCCTAAAACAAAAAAAAAAATAACATTAAGCAGAAAAGGGGTATCACCTTTGGACAAACGTGCGGAGAACGAAAACACACACACACACACACACACACAAAGAAAAAGAAAAACGAGAAAAAAGAAGTCGACGTGGACACCCTCCACTTTCGTCAGCTTCCTCTCGCCGCTGTAGGAAAACCACTCGGCCCAGGTATGGCGGCGGCGGCGGCGGCGGCGGCGGCGGCGGCGGCGGACGGCGAAAGATGAAAGCGTGCTCTAAACTGGAGGGGGAATGTTTATCGGCGGGGGAATGGAAGGAGCTCTGGGCGTGGAGAGCCTCTTTCACTGGCCGCCCCGTTGTCGGACCGCGTCACGAAAGGTGCGAGAAAGGCGGGCAGGTCGGGCCAGGCTGCCGCTCATTGTGGGGGTCGCCCGGCGGCCCACGGTGGTGCCCACCGACGGCAAGGTGCAGGCCGCCGCCGCCTGGACTGCCTTCTCCCGCCGGCCAGATGAAGTTGCAAGGCAGCTCGACCGACCTCGCCGCCCCTGGTGAAGTCGGGAGCATCACCCGAGTCAGTCGTCGTCTGCCCGGCTGGATGATCGACCTGTCGGGCGGTCATTTCTCGTCCGCGGGATTAGGGACACCTTTCATCGTGGTCACGTTCGCTGTCGCGCAGCTGAAACGAGAGATGGCTTCGGCGGCCGCGACGCGTCGTTGGCGCAGTCTGGTTGGCGCTGTCGCGCCGGTCGCTGTGCCTCTCTCGCTGTCGTGTCGCGGCAAGCGGGCAACGAAGATGGAAGAAAGCCGCACCGAAAGGGATACTGAACGAAGAGGAGCCGAAAATAAAGAACTTGGAGAAGAACGCTAAGTCGATACAATTCGTTAAGTACTTACGCGACGACGCAGCACAGTGCAAGAAGGGTGAGGGAAGAAGAAGAGGAAAACTGCGGTGCAAGTCAGAAGGTGCACGCTAGTGCCACTAAATAAGCTACGCTTCCGAGTAATGACACTTGACCATATTGTTTCTTAAAATCGTGGTTGCCAGTTACCTGAAGCCTTATCTGAAATCACAGAAAACGCCTTTCCACCCTCCACAATTGTTTAAACAGTCCGCGACAACAGAGAAATGCAAAATTACATGAGCTTCCTAACACCGAATCTAATGCTGACGAAGTCGCACTTTTAAATCATGACGATCGGCAGTTGCGTCTGCTCTGCAGAAGCACCAACATGGCGGCACCCACAACAATGTCGGGGAACAGAGTGCCGATACTTTAAGCGCAGCTCATTTAGTGGCTCTAGTGCACGCTAGCTGGTAAAGACGTGGCACAAAATCCCGAGTTTGGAATCTCGAGACCGGAGCCATCGTGTTGTATAAAAACCGGTTTCCTCCGTGACTAGTCCCTGCTTTGCATCATGTGGTGCATATTAGAGTGCGCTGCATTTCTACAAAAAGGAAAATAAATATGGAGCGTGTATGTCCCGACTCTTCCAGAAAAGTCGTCAAGGTGGCCCTGATATTTGTCTCACTGATTGCACCTTGGCGTATGACAGTGTGATCTCTTACATCAGTGCATACCATGTATCATACAAGGTGTGTCACATTCACCAGATTGGATGCGATCGAATAGTTGTTGGATATATTTTGCATTTCTTCCGTATACAAAACTGCTGTCGAGACACAAGAAAAATGAAGAAAGGGAGCATTCGGTGGCTAATTTTGTCAGCGGTAGATATGCGTAAACACGACACTTTTTATAAATATTTTCTGTAAACTCAATAAATTTCAATGAAAAATTACTAAATGCACGTTCGGAAACTTTCTGCTTTTGTTTCTTTTTGTCAACTATAGACTATTTTTGATAAACAATTTGGGAAATGGGCGATTGTGAAGTATTCAAGATAAGTGCGAACGCTTTAAACTTTCAACTAAACAGTAAATGTAAAGGAACCGAACTGTTTGGCTCCTAAGTTCTTTTGCTTCACGTCGCGCTTTTTTTTCCATTTTATTCAGTGATTTCGGCTTGCAGTAGAACACTTCTTTTGGTTGTTTTGCGGTGGCTATACTTCGTTTTACCTTAAGTCCAGACGCAGCCAACGCTAGGAGCTGATAGGACCAATCAGAGGGCGTCTAAAGCTCGGTGTTTGTCATGTTTCTCTACGTGTTCTATCATCGCTGAACCAATCATGAACAGAAAGGCCCAGTGACCTGCGCTTTTAACGCTGCTTGATTGGTCCCATAAACTCGTAGCGTCGGCTGCGTCTGCACATAAGCTGCAACGAAGTATATTTGCAACAGTTCGGCACATCAAATGGTAAGGACGCCGAAAAGAAGACGCGATTTACCGAGAAAGCAGCACGCACCAGAAACGCTCACCGGGCGCACACATTTCATTCGGGATCCTTCGAGGGTGGGGGCAATCTAACCGTCGCGATCGAGCTCGAATTGGCCGGACGTGGGGCCTGGAGCTGCTCCTCAGGAAGCCCCAGCGGCTCCGTACTGCAGCTTTTGACGCGTCCGAGGCATTCATCAGCCGCTAAACGAAGCCGGACGCCGGGGCGTTGCATTAGCGAGTCAGCGGAGCAGCAGCGGCGGCAGCAGCCGCGAAGGGTGTGCGGCTCGGATGACAAATGCGAAAGGCCGGCCGTCTGAGGTGTTCGCATTAGCCGGCGCATCCTTTGGCGGCATCAAAGGCGCCGCTGACTGCGGCCCCGCGCACGCGGAAGACAGCCTGCTGCTCGGCGAACGCCTCACGAGGCGCAGCCACAGCCGCCGTCGGTGGGTGGTCCCGCACATGCCCTGCACGCCGTCCGATTAGAAGAAACCCTGCCGGACCCCTCGCGCCCCAGCAGCACTAATTACAGGCGCCTTGAAAGCGATGGTAACGAGTCAATTTTTCCTTGCCTCGGCCGGTTCGGCCAGTTGAGGTGTCCCGGCCCTAATTGTGATGGGAGTCGACACTTGGCCGCCCGAACGATGCCAGGGAGGAGCGTGCCTCCGGTCTGACAGCTCGGGCTCGCGGGCCACGTCGTGGAAGCACCCCGACGGCGAGGATGGTGCCGAGCCCCCGGTGGCGCTGCCCGTTCCACTGCCGAGCGCTCGCCTTGCGCGGACCGCGCTACTTCGGCCACTGTTGCCACTCGGACGGTTCACTTGATAGGCGGCGGTCATCGCAAACACCGTGGCGCTGGTGAACGCGTGCTCCCTCTCTCCCCAAGGGAGGAGAACGCCGGGAGTCTATCCAAATAGCGGCTTGCAGGCGGGTCGCCTCGGGGTTCGGTCGGACCGAGCCGGTCGAAGGGCTACGGCCTTAAATACCGGCCGTCGCGATAACTCGGTTACCGATCGTGCTCCGGGGAGAAATGCTTGAACGATGGCTCGACAGGTTCGTGAGGGGCGGACACGTCCCGTCTTTACTGATGGGCGATCTTCATTCACCGGAGACACCGGCGGGAATAGGCGTGAGGAAGTCGGGTTAGCCCGGATATACGGAAGTATCGCGGCTATTATCCTCACTGCCGCCCGTTGAGGTATTCATTTTCCTCGTTTACTTACGTCCACATTGCCTGTTCCGTGCCGCATGCAGGTGTGTTCGGTAAGTTGAGGCTGGGAATTCAACGAAAACAGCCAAACAAATCCCTTCTTGTGTGCTTGTGACTTTATCAGAATATAGTTGGCAGGCTATGTACGTTGACAGTTTGGAGAATCATGAATTGTGTCTAAGTATGATATAATTATCTTATATCGGTAATCGTCGCCACCGTTTGCAAGTTTTATTTCACTTTAAAGGGGCCGTGCAAGGTCTTTTTATTGGTTTTTAATTTGCACCGAACCTGAGCGTACTGAACGTAGTAACTTAATGAAACTTTTCTTTTCTCGAATTTCGCTTTATTTTAAAAGTTATAGGTCAAATTAAAATTACAAAAACAAGCAAAAAATAACCTCCTTCATGACGTCCTTGGTTGCTTGAGTGGCCGTGAACTAGACGAGGGGTAGTGAGCTGAGCGAGCGGTCACGGTTGCCGCACTCCGTGTCGACGGCTCGAGAGGGCGCCACTAAAGCATGTTCTGGCTAGGCTGTATGAAGCGGGCAGCCAGGGCGGCTCGCATTGCATTTGCTGCGCGATTAAACACTAATTCGCATTGACACTTCATTGGCCACAAACGACAGCAAACACGGGGTACATATCAGTTCAGAACTGGAGCCACTTCGCGCTGCCATACCGGCAAAAGGCCGAACTGCGAGCCAAAGCTGCTCGCCGAAGGCCTTGGGAACGCTCGGAACCGGTCGGATCCTCCAGTCCAGTCCATACGACCGCAGCGCCGCCACGTACATCCGGGACCTTTCTACGCTCGCCCCTCGTTGGTGCCTGATCCCACTACACCTTTCTAGTATGCGCCGCCTTTTCCACCGCTTGGTGGCGGGTATGTCGACGGGTCATTTCTTGTTTTCGTACTTTCTAAACTGCATTTCTTTCTTTTCTGATCTAAAATAGTGAACAAAAACTACTTTTATAAATAATTGAAACGGTTCGCGCCACTTATATTTTGTATTTCGACTAAAAAGAAGCTTTTAGCGGCTCTGACCAGTAGTAAGCCCAGGACCAAAGACGTCACATATCGCGCGCGTTCGGCACCGCGGGTCGCCCCCCTAGGTGGAGGAGGTTTCCGCGTCGTCCTGTTAAAATATTACGCACTGATATTTAGTTGTTCTCTCCGTGCCCGCTGGCTTGCCCGAACCCCGAGAGACGTGGAAACCGCAAAAAAGGTAGACGCTTAATTATGATTGCAGGGCCGCTTTAAGTGAGGGTATTCAAAAACTGACGAAATATACACGTATGCGTAACGTCAAAAACAAATTTAAAAAAATTATATTGTGGATTTTTAATTTTATGCGGCGAGAAACTGAAGGAAAATAGGAGACAAGAACGCGCGGGGGCGCGCCTTGCTCCGATTCGAATGACTAGTGGGTAGACCTGAAGCTGACAGCCTTTGTCTCCACTGCACTCGTCGAACGCTTTAGAAGCGTTCGACGAGTGCAGTGCAGACAAATGCAGCTAGCTTTAGGTCTACCCCTAATCATTCCAACCAGAGCCCGCGGCGTTCTGATGTCCCTCTCGTCTCCCCTCTCCCTCGGTTCCTCCGGGGATATGTTTCGAAGGTGCCCTCACCGTGCCAGGAGTCCGGTGTTCCGACCAGATAATAGAGAGTTTTAGTAGATCGTTCCGATGACTCCGATAACGATACCCGATACTCTGCCTCCGCCTTTGCGCTTACATATAAAGTATCGTTATCGGGGGTATCGGAGGTATCGGAACCATCTACTAAAACTCTCTATTGCCTCCACTTATCAATAAAGTGGAAGCGTTATGCGTATTATAATACCAGTGTACTATCGGAAACAATATGAGCGTGAACGCGCCTCCGCGTGTCGCCGCTACCTGAGGCGCCGCCCTGCGGCGCCGTCGTGAAGTTTTGCGCATCCGTGTAAAATTCCTGTCGCTGTTCTCGCTTTGACTGTTAACCCCCGTCTGCCGTCTGCTATGCGCGCGCTGGCGGTCGCTCGCGCTGTCGTCTGCTATGCGACTCGTGTATTTCCTTCGCAACTCAGACAAACGACTTAACATGATTCAGGAGTTTCCTGTGCGATAACGCAATGCCCACAATTGATACGTGGTAAGTAGCTGGCTTCTTTCATCGGGTCGAGATACAGCGATAACATGCAAATAGATTCAAGACATTCTGCAAGCTAGCGTTCTAGTGCCCAGTTAGGAAAGGGGCTAGACCTGCAACTGTCAGTCCATTATTGAAGCGATTCACTCATAGAGATGCTGGGGCGCATGAAGGCAGCCATGGCGCGGCGTCCTCTTCACAGGGCCACAGCTGACGAATTGTGGCGCTTCGTCCTGGAAGAATGGGAAAAGCTGAGGAACGAGCGGAATTTTGTTTCCGCTCTGTTCAGCTCCCTTCCTTCCAGGATGAGAGCCGTTGTCGATGCTCGAGGCGAGATGACATCGTACTAATGCTCTGTTCTTTTCTTCTTTTTTTAATTTGATTGCCGGGAGAAGTAAAAATGCAACCACCTACTGACATTTTTGTGAAAGCCAGCGTTGGTTCTGTCCAGAAAGGACAGTGTGAAGTCTTCAATAGTTCTCTCTTTTTTTTTTTTTTGAAAATCAGTTTTGGTTGTGTTTAGAAAGGACACAGTATGAGCACCGTGACCATGGCATAACATGTTTTCACGTGTTAGGGCCACGTGTTCAAAAAATAAAAGCATTCTGTTTCACTGAAGACTTTCGTGCAAATCAGCACCATTAAAGCTGTCCAGGGCGAACACAATTCGTGTAGGAAGCGCGGGTGTCCGCCGGAGCACGCAATGTTGTGCGGCAGACGACAGCATGAGCGGCCGCCAACGCAAACACGAGTCGCATAGGAGACGACAGAGTGAGCGGCCGCCAGCGCACGCACGAGTCGCATAGACGCCGACAGCACGAGCGGCCGCCAGCGCACACAGGAGTCGCATAGCAGACGACAGCACGAGCAGCCGCCAGCGCGCGCATAGCAGACGACAAACGGGGGTTAACAGCCAAAGCGAGAACAGCGACAAAATTTTTACACGCATGCGCAAAACTTCACAATGGCGCCGCAGGGCGGCGCCTCAGGTTGCGGCGGCAATCGGAGGCGCGTTCACGCTCATATTGTTTCCGATAGTACATTGCATTGCCCAGTGTGCACTTGCCGGGCATGTGCAGTCGTCGGTACAGAGCGCGACACAATTAACACAAGCAGGGAATCGCCGATATGTTCGGTTTGCTTTCTTGAAAATTTTCAAGCCGACATCTCCTTATTCGGAAAATCTGGCCTAGCTGGTAAAATGGGGTGTTGGCAACAACCATTATTAATAAAAATGACAAAAAAAACCCGCCAACGTCCTGTTTGGGTTTGAGCTTGAGACACGTGTGCGTCACAACTCTCCGATATGACGTACGAACTGTCGAAACGACGGTCGGATACGGCAAGTTTGGTTGCACCGGAGCATCGGATCAGGTCTCCGTTCGGCTCCGGCGTGCGACCAACTTGCCAGATCTTCGCAGCACGGCAGCCCGACTGTCGGACGGCCGCAGCCAATAGAGGAGGTGCTGGACCGGGGAAACGGATGTAAGCGGTGGGTCACGCGAGTCGTCGTTTTCGTCGTGAAGGCAGTGGACGCCATGGAGTTTTCCCGCGCGCACAAAACGAGCTGCTGATTTCGTGCGTCCATAGCAAGCCTGCCTTCTGGGACCGATCGAGACCGTCGACCTACGATGGACAGCAGCGGACGCTACGAGCCATTCCAATGTCGTGGAGTGTCACGTGATCTTCTGGAGAGACGCAGCATTGCGTGGGGTGCGTAGTCACGTGGTTTGTACGCAGTGCTCGCTTCGCTGGGATGGTTCGCAAGGTCCGCTGAGATCCATCGTGACAGGTAATCTTGAGCAAAAAAGTAACCTTTCGTAAAATATTCAAAGAATATAATAAAATGAAATATAATAAAATGTTTTTGTTTGTCTTAAAACCAGAAAAGCCACGAGCAAGCGGAATTAGGCAAAATTAAGGTGCTCATGCATGGTGGCAAAGCCTCCTTGCAGGGTTACCGGAACTGGGCGGAGCTGAACGGAACGACGAGTCGGAAGCGAGGTAGCAAGCATGTCTCTCGAACTGTCGTGTGCGACGTATCGGAGCAGGCATTTCTTCGATGGCACGTACGTCAGATCGTAAAGCTTTGTCGCGCATGTATCTCGCGCTTTAACTGTGCCGCACAATGTGCACGCATGTGTGTTGTGGTCGGTTTGCCTTGCTGCATATCTGACCTGAAGGAATAACACGGAGCCAGCGATTTGAAGACCAAGATGCATGGACGAACGCTGGCAACGTGACCTGGCGGTTTGGCAGTCAGTTGTCGAGTGTCCGCGCGCCAACTTCTTTTGTTGGGCGATTCACACATTTGTGTTGAGTCCGACCGAGTGCTAGGGTTGCTATGACAAAAGCTGCGTCGGCTCCACCGAAAACTGGTTGCTTGTTGGAGCCGACGCAGCTGTTGCCATAGCAACCCTTGCACTCGGTCGGACTGAACGCGAGTGTGTGAATCGCGCTTTATCAATGTGACGCCCACGAAGTCCGCGCGGCCTGGCGCTCTTGACCACCACGCGGTGAAAACCTGGCAGACTGGTTCGGTCGTCGGGTAACCTGGCCGGTCAGGAACACGGGCGCCGCCCAGGCGTACATGGTGTAGGCCTATATGTTTGTTTGTGCACCTGTGTATTTGATTCGGCGTTGCGTGAGACTTCACCTAACACACTCGCTTTGATAGAGTTTGAGCTTTGCTGAAGCTATAGCCTTCACAACGCGTAGCATAGTTGACGCCATGCAAGTATAGCAGCATACGCTTCCGACTTTGGCATGCCATGGGGAACGACGTGCCAAACGCAGCAACATAAAAAATGACAGCTGTAAGCATGGTGTCCCGCCTTGTTCTCCATGTACCCATATGTGCAAGCTCGTGTTGTATATGTGTGAAATAGGTTTTTACAGGGAGATGGTGGCTTGCAGATGTCCTGCTTGCTATAGCATACAGTTTTGTGGAATTAGCTGAAGTCAGTAGCTATACAAGCGCGTGTGTATGGTGGCGTGCTAGCAATAGCTGAGGTCGTTGTTGCTGACTGCGAGCTTCCGCAATATTTAGCGTCGATGGCATGAAATCTGAGTTTCAAAACCATCAAGATTGTCGCTCTTGGCGGACGATAAGTGACACGCAATATCACTCGCACATCGTATTTTTACCCATGAAATGGCTTGGGCTTTAACCCTCTAGCCGTACTGCAGATGCAATCCCTGCTTTGATCGTTGAGTAAATCTCAATTAGTACCTTTACATTTGTTAACTGTGGAACTCATGTACGAAAAATCTGCCTCAAAACACACAAAAATCTGAACTTAAAGGGCCGGTGCTACGATATTCATGTGGAATGTTTTTTTTCTTCTTTACACGAGGTTACTGGCACTAGTGACTAGTAGGACCCAAGTATTGGTGACGTGCGCGATCAAAAGCGTCACACTGGTCGGCCTGCCACGATTGGCCGAATGCTGACTATGATGTCAGCAAAGGATGTCTCATCGACGGAAATAAGAGGAATGTAAAAACTTTAATCTTGACGGTGTTGGCAGTGTTGCTTTGAGTGCAAGATGATTTCGAGCTTCCGCCATGCTAATTACAAACACAATCGAACTTGTTTTTCGCGAGGTAGTGACGTCACGAAAGGACAGCATAGGAGGGCGCTACCAAAACATCTCGCGGCTAATACTCGCACGCAACGCCACTGAACAAGGAACCTCTTTACTGAGTTTCAAGAATACAATCGAGTTTTTCTTTCAATCTCTTTTTCGCAAAACTTGGTGACGTAGTTTGGAAGCCGCAGTGTTCCCCAGTTTCCCAGTTAAAATGTATGGTCTAACAGTGACGAAATTTGAATGCGGCTCATAGATCGGAATCGAGCATTGCGTGAACACTCGATTTGGGCTCGCGATAATCAATAGCTCGACAAGCATTCGGGTAGTGGCTCGTGCCCAATCACTTCAATGTCGAAAATAGCCGAACCCTATCAATGTCTGGAAGCCAGCGCGTTTACTCTGCTCTACCAACCCCAGCGCGTGGCTGTGATCAACGATGGCTACGTTTACATGAATGCGATCGTAGCGTATCCAATCGAGCAGGGACCAATCGCACGCAGCCTGTCTTCCTACTTCCTCCTCTTCTACCCATCTGCTACCAATCAAAATAGTCAAATCTCGATTCGATGCCCTGTGGTCGCATCCATGGAAATGGTGCCATTGGAGGCATATAATCGGCCCCTGATCACGTGGCCGCTTGTTCTGGCTGCGAGTTGAGGGAGTGAAGGCTACTCGTTTTTCTATAATATTTTTCTGAGACTACCATTGCGAAGGCAGGAAAAACTAGCGTGTGTTCCATAGGTTATAAACTTTAGGGATTTATTCTAAGTGGCATTTGCGCCAAGTACAAAAATCGTTGCACCACCCCTTTAACATCACACTTAAAACGTTGTTTTTTTCCTGATATTTTTTCCGCCTATGATGTTATGAGAAACATATTTAATTTCTAGAGGAGCAATATATTTTGAGGCCCTTTTTGATTCTTTACATATACAAATTTCATTCCTTATTTGGGAGTGCTTTTATTTTCTTACCTATGTTAAATTTAAGTCCAAGATGGCTATCGCTGATAACAACATGTACTTGAAAAAGTATTTGAAGGTGATCAAATATCCTTGTTGTATTTGCATCTTGTATTTAAATACTTTAAAAAAAATGTAATTGACCTGGTAATTAAATACATTTTCGTGAAAATATATCGTATTTGTATTTGAATATTTTTTTTGTCGCTCTAGTGGGATTCGGGCATTAGTGTTAGACTCTCGTGAAATGTGCCGGACTGGCGAGGCTCTTTGACAGTTTATCATAAAATGAAGGAATTGTCCCTAACTTGTAGCTTTATTTCAGCTCGTCCACAACGTAGACTATGTTTTTATCTGTCAAAACCTGTTGAGTCGCATCTCCGTTACTACAGCATGTCGTGTTCTAAGTGCTAATGCCAAATGACAATGTTAAAAAAAATGTTGTAGCAGCTTATACACTCTAAAAAGATCTGCTCGAAAAGAACTCTTAGGGTTTTTCCGCTTGTGGATATTTTGCACACTAAATATTTTAAGCACTCCCTAACAAAGTTCTTTGTAAAAAAAAACAACAACAACTTTATAATGGGTAATTTTCAGCTCTTTTTTGATGCGAAATATTTCTTCATCACCCAGTTGTCTTTTGTAGTGCGCAAGGGGGGCAATGGTGCTTGAGGCGAAACCGTTCTTCACGAGCCAAAACAATACTTGGGGCGTCCGAGAAACTTTCAAGAACGCATTTTTATAGTGATAACAAGCTTTAGTGAAGAAATAATATATGTATATTGTATTTCTTTTTATCGAACATCTTTTCTTACTTCAGTCATCGATAAATCTCCAACTGATTACCTGGAAAGACTCTTAGTTATTGTATACCGCCATTTAGAAACGTTGACTAACGTAATATGCAAAACACGCCTATTTCGTGCAGAGCTCTAAAAAGCCATGTTATTGGAAATCACGTAATTGACCTTTGGATGTCTTGTAGAAGCCTTATATAAAACAAAGACCGTAGAGTTCGGCTGAAAGTGTACCGCTATGGAAGGACGACCATCTCACACGGTGTCTCGTGGTGAACTGATTTAATATGACATATAAGAAAAAAAAAGAAATGAAAGAAGAGAGATTGCTGAGAGAATAGCGATAGGCGCTAGACACCACACATAAGTGAAAAAGAAACAGCAGAGCACAACAAAGACACCAGTATTCATTTATACACCCCTTGAACTACGCAGTAAATGAAACAAAATATTTAAGTCACATGTTCTAATTCTAGAGCATTGGTAAGTATAAGGTTAACGCCACTTCACAAATGCTAGCTTTAAGAAAGAGACTATAAAATTTGCCAAATGAATTAAATTGAGGGGCGCCAGAGGAGTGACATATGGCTAAGTTTGGCTGAAGTCAAATGCCAGGCACCACTTTATGAACCTGTGTAGACAAATCTTCATTGGTTGTAACTGATGCGCTTCGCACATACCGTCGTCGCCAGTCTCTTGAAGTAAATCCCATTCCCAGCGTTGACAACGCCGCACACGGGTGATCTCTATGCAGACGGCTGCTTTTCGGCATCACATTATTTGGGCCTCGGGCACTCTCAAGCTGTCTGTGAATTTGGTTTTTCACTCGGGGAGCCCCAACCATTGCATTGAAAGAATTTATATAAACTAATTATAATTGCATATCACTATAAAATTATTAAATCACTCTAGTAACTGCAGACATGGGACGTAGCACGGTGTACACTTTGTTTAAATAAATAAATAAACCGATCAAGAAAATATTTATATGTATTAAAAAAAACGGTTAAGGACGTCCAGCACATTTAGGTGTTATATCATGAACAAACGCATTGCCTAGTAGGCTAGTATTGACCATGTAAAATGCAAGTTAAACGTTCCTTACCTGTCTTTACGAGTTCCCCAATCGAACAAAACTGTTTTCAAATTGTCATGAAGGCAAACAAGATGTTTATGAGGAAACACACCTATATAGTGCTTCCTAATGCTGACTGTAGTTTGACACTTTTTTAAAGATAATCAATGCGCGAAGATAAATATATTATGAGCTACTCGTTTCAAATTTTTTGCCACTACATTTTAGCAGACCTCAGTTCATAAGTGGCCTCTTAAACCCCTACAAAATAGGGGGATCGGTGGCCGAGTGGGCTAGCGCACACCAGCTCGGAGCACGTGGAGCGAAAGCTCGCGCTGCAGAACCCAGGGATCCTGGGCTCAATCCCCACCCCTGCCCGTTTCGATCTGGATGAGCATCATACCGGCGTGCGGTCGTGTATCACTACTGCGTGGTGCACGTTAAAGACCCCAGGCTAGCGGTTGTACTGCACTGGCTAAATTTCTCTTCTACAGTGAGTGACTCGTCGTAACTTTAAATGGCTAATCAACTACACGCTGTATAAATATCCCCACAACCCCCCCCCCCCCTACAAAAGCAATGTGCGTCAGTGCCCCAGTGACACTGATTCCTCAAACGTATCCGGTGCGCCGACGGTGAAAATAGTATAAAACGTGTTACAAAATACCTTTAACTGCAGAAGTTGGGCACATAATTATTGAATGCAGTTGGGTAGTAAAGAGGAGCATCGGATGACGCGACGCAAAGGCGAATACAACGCCTTCGTCAAGGCGCGGAAAGGAGAGCAGTGCAACGAGTTGAAGCCAGCTTAGGGCGGCCGCTTCACCGTTCACATGACTTCAAGATGGCAGCGCCTATGCGACGGAGGATAAAAAGGCCTCTATAGAACGTAAGGAGGCCTTGATCTTCTAATTGGACTTCAAATTACATCGTGTCTTTCGTGATATCTTATTTTTTATCCGCACTATCGTTTATCGTGTTTCTATATTGTTTCTCGGACGCCGTCTCGCCATGACTTTGCTATCTGTAGGGGTTTGACGACTTCGGCCCTTTTGCCTGAAGGATAATTTTCTGCGACAATCTCTCCCACTGTTTACCCATAATGAGGGCCGGCTTGCTAGAAGCGGCGTCTTAGCGAAGGTTGGGTGAAAGAAACCACTGCCAGAACCATGCGCACGAACTGAACGGCACATTAATCGCATTTCAGCGCGCTCACGCTCCTCAGCATTGGCAGCGTTAACTATAAAACGAGCTACTAAACCGCATGCACACAATTAACGTTTGAGATGCTGATAACGGCTCTGTATCAGCACGGTCTTTCTTCCCCCGGAGAAGCTGTGCTATACGCTCCTTCTGCTGGGCAAATGAGCGTTTTGAAGGTCCGGATGAGAGCTATGAGCGCCAAGAATCTCCGAGGCTATGACATAAAACACGGCGTTTGCGGCTTCACCGCAAAAGCCACGCACGCGTGCTCAACGCTTAGGAAAGCGAACAGATGTGCGTGCGTAGTTCATCAACTTGATTTACCCGAAGGGCGTTTTTCTGGAGAGGTGCTTCATCAGATTATTGCTGCCGTGGTGTGGTACGTCTTGCCTCTTTTATATTACTTGGGATTCACCAAACTGGAAAACGGCCGTCCGTGGGATGCGCCGGAATGACAGAGGAAGCGAGAGAAGACGCTTCGTACCTTACAAAAAGGGACAGAGTGAAATGTCTTTGGACCTACGCGCAGCCAACCATGCTACAGCTGATTCCCCCTCAGCGGAGCGTTCACCGGAAGCAACACAAGTTTCTCTATTATATTCTTTGAAGCGTACATTTCACGGCAAGGATTTCCTATGGAGCCTCCTTAACTGCGCGACGGCAAAAACCACGCTATGAAAAAAAAAAAAAAAAAAACACGCGGGGACAGCTTGGTTATATCGCCCATTGTTATCTTGGAAGGAAAATGCAATAAAAGAAATGTTGAATCTTTTTGTGGTCATCCACTTCAACGCCACTTTGTAGCTTTTATCATGGGAAACGTTGCTTCAGTTTCTTCAGGGTGTTAGTCAAGGAACTGCGAGCGACAGTGGCTATTACAAATAGACGATTTTGTATATTACCCAAGCATCAAGGAGAATGCAGGGATTGGTGTTCCACGCGCCACACGCGCACGCCTTCCCCGTGTAAAATATTCGAAGTGAATAATCAAAATAAAGCGTTGACGAACGCGCGTGCAAGATACAATTTGTTTTAGGTTTTTGCTTTAGAGGATTTACTATTGCTGAGGCCAGCACGTGCGGCGCGTGGAACACCAATCCCTGCTTTCTCCTTGATGCTTGGGTAATATAACAATAGGTCTATTAAGGTTGAGGCCACGGGGTCACGGTCACCATCTTGAGTTTGAGTGAATACGCGGTTTGTTTATTTAGTTTAATTTCAATGAAGGAAGCGAATCTGTCACTTGTTGGCTATTGGAATATCCTTCGTGGAAAACTCGTAAAAACGTATATGACCTAGCTACTGGTCCGCATAAGTGTCTTAATTTTAAAGAACCAAAAGCCACATGAGAAGATAAAATCAAGATTGCCACCGTGGGGACATCACAGTTTGGGCTTCTGTGTGTTTCGTTTTTACTTTTAATTACGCCAATGAAATCACTAATCGTGGAACGAGAGGCAGAACACGCCGATATGTGGTAAATAGTTCATTATCGAGTAACGTCTTCGTGTTTTTTTTATTCGGTGACCTCATGTTTTCATACATTTCAATAGTAAATCCACCGCGTACGGGCACCCTTTCAGTAAATCGTGGCGCAGTTGTGGAAGTAAATCGCAGCACGTTAAGTGCCATCCGGACTGCCCCGGATCAACCACCTTACATTGTTTGATACAGAGACTGCACTGCAAGGTCTCGTGAACTCTAGCACATACTCTACTCTGTCCTGTTGTACAGAGCTACATCGTCAGCATAGGCATGTGCACTCCAGATGGTAGGAACGGTGGAACGGTGTGAAGACGGGCAGCCACGGCTATATAGAAAAGGGAAGGAGGTAAGACGCATTCCTGTGGCATGCACTCTACGGGTCACGGGTCGTGATGGACAGTGGAGGCACGCGCACAGGGAAAAGTACGTAAACAGTTGAGTGCCCTTCCAGAACAGAAGTGTCCGTTCTCTCATGTTTTCAACGCGTGTGTCACGATTGTACAAACGCTTTTTCAGTGTCTAGAAAGATAGAGTGCATAGTTTCACTATTGTGCTTAGTGCCCGTTCTATAGACCCTATTCATGGCAACCGCTACCAGGCGGTGCACCAGTCTTTGGCATCCCCGAGAACTTAAAAGAATGAACAAAGCCTACCTAAACACATACAAAACTTGAAAGTATAAAACAGCGAGGATAAGGACGGGAACAGGACATCTTTCATTTAGCAACAACATACGTAGAATGGCACAACGATAAAACTGCCCCCAAGGGTCTCAACGTTCTCAAAGAGGGTAAGGAGATAATAGTTATAAAGGAAAGGGAATACACTAAATATAAAAGTTTGAAAAGCGCTGGCGTCACGGCGAGGTATCACTAATCTAGTTATCTCTGATTACTTAGAATTAGACGTTTGTCATTGTCAGTGATAATGAAGGTGCAGAATTATTGTTGTTTGCAGTCCCAAAGGGAAATGTACTATAAATATAAAAGTTTAAAAAGCTGTAGCGTCACGACGAGGTGTCAGTAATCTAGTCATCTCTGGTGTTAGGAATTCAACCTCTGTCTTTTTCAATGATAATGAAGGTGCAGAAATGTTGTCGTTTACAGTCCCCATGGCAAATGATTCAATGATTTCTCTCCCAAATCTGTTGTTGTGCCCGCCCGGTGTACTTTGGTGTCTGCCACCATTATATTTGGTGAATATCATTCCAGGTTTTAAATTTATTAACAAATATACGTTTTTCTAAATTACCCAAGCACCAGGGAGCATATACTGCGAGTTTAGTTACACAAGTTGCACATGCTGGCGTCTGTAGCAGTAACTGTCCCAAAGCAAATATCTAAAGCGAAGGGCACTTTGCACATGCGTTCCTCAACACCCTAGTTTCGTTATTTAGTTCAAATCGTTTCCACTGTTAAGGCGAGCGCATGCTGCATGTGTATCCAAGTTTCAAAAATTTTGCTTGTAACTTGCATAAATTAGCACAAGGTCAATTGCAAATTATATTTTTATTTGTGTGTTGCATTGAGTGAGACAAAGGTCCGAGACAAACCTCGGGCGCGACACAGCCAAAGTGATATCGTGGGCACCGCCATGTTTTCCTAGGCTGGGAGCTTGGCGGGTCAGTATGCACCCTCAACCAAGAGGATGCGTATCGGCGTTGACAACACTGTGCGCGCTCTGAGAACTCAAATCAAAACAAATTAAGCACTGAATGTTCAGGCAGCGACTCGGAGAGGTTTGTGTTCCTTTGATATGGTGATACTGCTTCACGTAGCAGATGAGTACTCTAGCCAAAGTAGGCCTTCGAAGTGGATTATAGTGATTACACTTGTTTAAGCCTGTCGCAGTATAATACATCCAAACCTTCTCAGCGAGCATGAATATCTTGCAAAGCATATGCCGTTCACTCTATAGTGCTGAATAGCTCCTTTTTGTAAAATATATAAATGTGCATATTTACTCACTACGAAATCCATACCTTCCATAATTTTCTATTTTTCGCGGGCTTGGTTGATTTGTTGTACGCATCATTTGTGTTTATACGTCTCGGTTAGCATATTGTGATAATGATGGAATGGAACAAAAATATCACCCTTTTCTGTTGGGTTGTGCCGTAGGTTGTGCACATTTTCGTGAATCTTTGATACTCATTTTCTTCGTTGTAGAGCTGTTGCTATTATTTTTGCTTATATTATACCATCCCTAGGTTCTCACGGATTTTATTCTCCGCTGTGTGTTTCGCTTCTGCCACTGCTGCCAACTTTGTTAAGGCCCGGAGCATTGTCAACCCGCATCATTGGGGCTTTTTTTCACAGCCCCTCTATCCTCGTTGTGTTGGAAAATAGAATTCGATTCCCTTCAGTTCAATATCTAAAATATTAGGAGTTTGATTAATAGCGTCTGTATAGTCGGTGACTCTTTTTACTTGCCGCGTCATAAGAGGGTGTGGAACTTCAAAGTTGTTTCGCACAATTAGTGGATCTAAAAAGGAGCGTCAGACCAATCTACATTCTATCTCACTTTAACGTGGACTGCAACGGAGGCCCTAAGCGCTATTGGGAAGGGTTTGGTAGATGATCCTTCTGCATGCCGGTACGTGTGGTTGAGGGTTTTTAAAAAGCAAAGACCTTGCACTTATACTCTTTGCTGCGGTCCACGTTAAGCAAAAAGGGAGTATAGCTCTGTCTGAATCTGGAACTATGTTCGGGAGCGGCTTCTTCCTTCGGAATTTCTATCCCCGTATGGCTTGTCTTTGTAACCGCGCTTCTCCGGGGGAAGTAGATGCCTTCCACCGCCATGTCTGGAAGCAGACAAAAGTGAGGAACTTGCTCAATTTGCCACTGCTCCGTGACCATTTTTCGGACACAAAACTCCCTGGAAAGTTTCGCCTTGAGGAAACCGCATTCCAGCCCGAAAACGATCGCACTGACGGTTCAAGCAATAGCAGGAAAGATGAATGAAAACTAGGGCGGCTCTTTTCCAAAGGTGCCTTTGGCGTGGCCATGGCGTAGGGCGGGGGAAAGCCAATGGCGGCTTCGCTCCCCGTCGTCACTGTCCCCGCCGCCAATCTGGAATTCGGGCACCGATTCGGCGCCACCGTATGTATGTGTGTGCGCGCGCGCTGCTTCGCGGACTTTATTTTTCGCTTTTATGGGGGAGCTAGTGCTGTCTCTGCGGTTCAGATGCCATCCGTGCCCGGCACCCGGGGACCGCCTGCTGTTTATCTTCCCCGGCTGGAATGCCCACGTCCCAGTCGCGTGGTGAGAACACAATGAGTTGGTGGTGCTCAAATAAATTGAACTTCGGTAAACTCGCGCTCCCAGCTTCTAGTTTTCTGCCCCCTCTCCACCCAATTCCAGCACGGAGGCAGCAGGCGACGAGGGCGGTTGTGATTGGCTTTTGCCGCCGGGACGCGCAGTTCGATGGTGCTCCAAAGTGTACGCGAGTTTGAGGACAAAGCGCCATGTTGGCTACTTTTCCATCTGCGGTCGCTTCCGCAGCCTGAGCACGCACGACACAAAATGCGTTTTTATTGTGTTGGTTTGTGTGTTCTTCTTTTTTCAGTTAATGTCCGGAGGAGGCTCGTTGAAACGA
Organism: Ixodes ricinus; assembly: GCA_037355805.1. Classification (NCBI taxonomy): domain Eukaryota; kingdom Metazoa; phylum Arthropoda; class Arachnida; order Ixodida; family Ixodidae; genus Ixodes; species Ixodes ricinus. Next base: position 97,484 of record JAZHYW010031508.1, read on the forward strand.
GCTAGGGCTGAAAGTACGTGCCTGTGAGCGCCGCGGATACCAGGCTGCCCACGCTGTAACGATTTCGATAATCGGACGCGGTCCAAATTAGATGCTCCCTAGGAATTTCCACCAGACGCTGATCTGTTTTCGTTTTTTCCTTCTCTTTATGTCGCTGAATGGCAGCGCACAGTGCGCTTTTAATGGCATGGGAACTGCGCGAAAAGGATCTCGGGGACTCAGCTGACTTTATCGTCATACAGAAAAAAACACATAAACCTGCAGCATGTTTTTTTTTTTTTTCTTGAGGGGGGGGGGTACTTTTGGCAGTTAATGCGGGTGATTAGTTATGGTTGCCCTTGTTTATAATTTAGAAGAACACATGCCTTTAGTTTTCCATGAATATTTAACACAAGCACATGTTATGGGTTGGGGCTCCCAACTTGTTGCCAGTCAAAAGTTTTTTTGTTTTTTTACTTTTTTTATAGAGCGCAAGAACCAGGTTTTGTAGTAGTGACAACACCTCATGGTAGCACTAGATGAAATAACATATATTGTATTAGATAAGCGAAAAATATCCAAAAGGGAGACATTGGTTGCTGCCTTCATGAAACACCGGTCGCTCCTTGACACGTTAGTGGGCATAAATTGTATTCAGAAAGAACGCATAGGCTCGATCTATGTACTATACACAGTACACCATATACACCTCTTCCACAGAGGCGCCGCCATCTTGAACGCGTCACTTCCAGTATAGGCAAAAACATTGTTTTGCCGTCGCCACTCCAATAGAAGACATTCAGGATAAAAGCCTAACAGTCGCCTCACCTCTATTTTTGCCTCACCTCTATTCTTGTACTATTTACTGGCCAATTGGAATGTTTCATTCTTTCTTCGTTGCCCGCACCGAATATGTCTACCAGGTTGCTGGGAACGAGAGTAAACGACAAAGGTGTATGCGAGTCCTATTTTCTCACTCCAATTTAGAAATAATAGACCGTATGCGGTAGTACGCACAATAAAGTCAAACTACATTTGCTGTATGAATGACACTCCTCAAATCCTGGTTCGCTATGCCATGGATAACTTATATTGACATCTATTTCGTCCCCTGGAGATGAGTGCAATTAGAAATAAGGATTTTGATAAAAGTATTTCAATTCCAAGAAAATATTAAAAAAAAAAGAAACAACTAGTGATCAATAGCTCGTGCTGTAACTGCTTTGTTGAAGGTGAAAAAAAAACACAAAAAAAAACAAACAATAGGACATGTTTTTCCCATAAGGTCCTCCACTCCTTCCACTTTAGGAGAGCAAACGCAGGAGAGGAGGGGAGTGAATCTTGCTTCTTCGCTATCGTTCGCTCGCTAAAGTGGAAAGAGTGGAGGGTTTTGTGGGAGGAGCTTGTCCTGCTCCTCTTAACCTGCCACAGAGTATAGTGCTAACGGGGTCACTTTCTGTACGTACCTCGGAGTTATACCCCACCCAAGCCTGAAATGACTGTAAACGGCTCTAATCTTGCCAACGCTGTTTCTTTTTTTTTTTTTATTGACCGGGATAATTATTGTTTACCTTTAAAGGACCTTGGAGCCTCCCCAAAACGGCTCTCGTTTTCAGCAGACGTTTGGCCACCGCCGGATTCTCGAGAGAAGCATGATATGCACATCCGCTGCTGCCGCATCATTAGAGAATGAATGCGCGTTTCGCACTCGCCACCTAAGCGCAGTCCAAATAGCCCCATCTCGCGTACGCTGGCGAGCTTGCTTGTATTGCCTTCCAAGCAAACCCAATCAGACACTCGTTCAAATTGCTATCGGGACAAATGGGGGGAGCAGTTAAGATTACTCTCACTTAATGGCGCTTAACGACTGGTACCGAAATGAGGAGATGAAACTGAGCGAAAGGGACGAGAAAGAAGGCAACGTGAAATGCAAAAGCCGGAGCAATTTTTTTTTTCATTGTTCTTTTTGGTTGGGGCGGTACTGGGTGCGCAGACCCAACTTCTTTCGGGCACCGTCTCCGGGGTTTTAACGAAGTCGATGGAACCCAATTCTCTCGCGCACTTTTTGTCTCTTTTTACATGTGGCACTGCTGCGCTGTCTCATCCTTTCCGTCCGTCGCGAGCGGAAGAGAACACCGCATTGGAGAGAGAAGGTAAAAAAGAAAGAAAAAAATACGGGGGTTGATAATGAGGCTTAAAAATCTGCTGAGGGTTCTCTGATTGCCGTCGATTTCGGGCCATTGTTTCGGTTTGCCTGTTTTCGTCTTTCTTTTCGGGTTTTTAGAGTCGGTGATTTATTTCATTCCTGGCTGATTCCGAAGAGGGGCGAGGCCTCGGAGACTGTACGGACGGGGTCCGCTTTCTCTGGTCCCTCGGAGCGAGCCGCAGCGAGAGGGAAATTAAGTACCGCCAGGACGATCTGCCCGTCAACGCTGATTATGCCCTACTCTTTGTTTTAGCTGTGCACGTATTCTTTTTGTCGAGTTCCTACATCGCGAAGCAGGATAAATGTGTTCCTTGACTCGGTTTCTAATGAGGCAATCCCGCCCGGTTACGTTGAGTTTACACGCTTAAACAAACTACGAGCTTACTTAAAACACCATGGATAGAGAATGTAATGCGGTACATTTGTACCATACATTCGAAATGTCAACGACCGTGAAGTTTACTTAAAATAAATCTTGACTAAAACTAGATAAGGAATGTAAAAAAAAAAAACGGACGGGGGCATCAGGTTTCCGGAAGAAATGTTATAATGAATGTTTAATTAGACGTGTTAAGACGCGTAAAAAATATAAGAACAACATATTATAAGTCCTGAGACAAGGAAAAAGAAAAAAAAGACCGGAAAGCACACAAAATATGAGGGTTTAGATTAGAATGTTTTCTGACCAGCTCGTCTGTATAATTTCTATTTTTACGATTGCCTAACAAGCTGAATACGTGAAAATATATTGATATCACGGTATTTGTCATGCAGGTATATATTTTATTGTCTCATCACCACTCAAGTTTTGCAAGCTGCAACGACTTTGAAATAGATATAACACTTTATGCGTACTGTTTTGTTTTGTTTTTCGCTATTTTAGAATTTGCCAGATATTTACACGTCAACTTGACTTACAAACGAACAGTATGACTTGAAGTTTCGGTTTTCCTAGGGTCTTTACCCCAGTTGTAAAGTAAAATATAAAGACGCTGCCAGCTTGAATTTGCTTCTAAGCTAAAGGCTGCACTCCATGGTTGTGGTGAAAAAGAGCCAAGGATTTCGCCCGGCAGAGTTCGCTTTGCCAGGCGAACTCTGCCGTGACGTCAGAACTGTGCCGTGACGTGAGAGGAGTGGCTGCTGCGTCGCACGCAGAGCGAACGTGCCGTCGAGCGAAGTTCGTCGGTTCTTCGCCGCATATTCGCTTCAAGGCCTTTAACGTATCCACACAAAGCCAATTATACACGGAGAAGTGGCTTGCGGTTATTAGTACAGTTAATTAAAAAAAGAAAAGAATTCAAGGCGACATGTTCATTTAAAATTAATCATGACCAAAATATCCACCTTCCTTTATTTTTATTATGGTTATTCGAGGTACGTGACTTTCTCAGTTCATTACTATGATCCTATCGTCCTTACCGGTAGAACACCGTTCTTTTGAACTTAAATAATTCCACCATCCGTCTTCGCATCATTTTTCATACGTTATCGGGCTCGAAGCTTAAAAATATGGCAGTAATCTTTAGTCATCTATTATAGACTCAAAATCGCGAAACCCTAGGAACGTTCTAGAATTAGATCTCCCTTCTAATCGCTGCTTAATCCACTTCATTTTGGCGAAAAGGTAAAGTAAGATGATATCGACGGAGTCGGCGTGACGCAGGTGTTAGTGGAGTTTAGAGAGTCGATAATTTGACATGTCATCTCGCCTTTCTAAAGCACCCTCCATCATAGCGCGCTGTACTGACGTTTTTTTAAGCATTTACTTTGTTTTATGGATATCCCCAGGAAAAAAAGAAGTAAAAAAAGGTTTTAGCAGATGGATGATTGAAATGTGTCCCACACCATTAGCAGCTTCGATCGCGTCTTTTGAAAGCGGGCATAAAACGTCAGCACGGCTGCTCGGTGTCAGGGATGATCGCGTGAGCTGATACTTCAGCTCGCGCTAAGCTTTATGTGGGAAGTAAAATATCTGACCCTTCACCGGAGGCGTGGCAGGAAGACATGACTGCAGGATGATGTGAAACACCTGGGCCGGCTTGCTAGAATCAGCGTCTCAGCTGAGACTGCGTGAAAGAAAGCACTGCCGAAGCTATCACATGAGCGGAGTGGCACATGAAGTACACTCTAAAAAATGTCTGTGCGTCTACTTTCACGCGCGACACTCGGAGAACCAATCAGCGCAACTTACAGAGGCATCTCAGCGAATGACGATGCCGAAACATCTGTTTAGACCAAAAAACGCAGGCTGAGTTGTGACATTAAGCAACGCAAGCGTGACGTTTTGCATTACTTAATGTCACAACTCATACTGCGTTTTTTGGTCTAAAGATATGTTTCGGCATCATCATTCGCTGAGCTGCCTCCATAAGTTGCGCTGATTGGCTCTCCGAGTTTTGTGCGTGAAAGTAGACGCACAGACTTTTAGAGTGTAGCGCTCGCGCGCCACAGACTTGGCAGGCTCTGGTTCACACAGTCTAAGCTAAGACGCTGATTCTAGCAAGCCGACCCTGACCTTCTTTTCTGTTTTTCTTTTTTTTCTTCTGAGACACACAAAACAAAAATTTGGTTTTACCACTTCGTCTGCAGATTATTCAGTGTCTTCATTCGATGCCAACTTAGAAGCCAAATTCGTTTTTTGTTTTCTATAAAACATAAATGAGGGACGGCTTTTTCCTCTGTGGTTGGTCGAACATTGTTGGTCGATATGAAATACTTATGGATTTTGTGCCCTGCTGCCGGATGTGCTGGACTTCCCGCCGTGTGGTGGCGATCACTTTTTTGACCGAAGTTGCTAACAGACGCGAACAAACTTTCCAATGCAGAATTTTCGCATGAATAAATGAGCCCAACTTCTCGTACTAGAATCGGAGCTGCTCTTCCGAATTCGCTTTTCGCGTGCATGAGCATAACGTTCTTTTGGACGGCAGAACACGTAGTAAAATCACGCATACTTTTTGTTATTCGTATGGCCTTCAGCACGGTTTAGTTTCTATACTTCGTTTCAGCTTAAGTTCAGACGCAGCCGACGCTACGAGGTAATGGGACCAATCATGATAGTGTCAAAAGTGCACGTCACGAGGCCTTTTCTGTTTATGATTGGTTCAGCGATGATAGAACACGTACAGAAACACGACGAACACCGTGATGGTGCGTTCTTGACGCGGTCTGATTGGTCCCATCATCTCGTATAGTATCGGCTGCGTCTGGACTTGAGATAGAACAACATACTAATCCCAAATTAAAATTAAAAAAAAAAGCAAGGATTTATGTGTTTGTCTTCTTACCTGACAAACGGCAGCGATTAGCCCCGAGAAGTTTCGGTGGCGCCCTAGGGTGGTTTCCGTTCCCGACGTCCCGACCAGGATTCGCCTCGCCGCGATTGGCAGGATTTTACTCTACCTCGCCGTGATCGGCAAGATTTGCCTCGCCGTGAATCCGCGATTGAGCAGGCATTATCAGTGTCTAGGAAGCTATGCTTTGGCCAGTCGCGAACTCCGACCACAGCGACGCTTTTGGCGGCGCACGTTGCTACACTCTAAGAAATGCCTGCGCGTCTACTTACCCGCAAAACAATCAAAGAGATAATCTCTGCGATCTAGGAAATCAGCTCAGCGAATGATGAGGGGGAACATCCGTTTAGACCTAAAAATGAAGTCTGCGCTGTGGAATTACGCAATACAAAGCGTCATGCTTGCATTGCGTAATGCCACAGTGCAGACTTCATTTTGAGGTTTGAACGCAGGGATTTTAGAAGTAGTGTATTGCGCACCTACGTTATCTATAAATACCACAAAAACGATTTTCCCATGTTCATGCAAGCGTCTGATAAGCCCCATGGGCAACCTCAATGCTCTTTGGTTTGGCGCTATTTAGCGACTGGAGCAAGAAACATTGGCTTTGCCTGGTAGTGGCGGCTGTGTTCAAACGTGAGCTATTACTCTGGTGACGCCGCTTACACTCTAAGAAATGCCTGCGCGTCTACTTACTCGCAAAACACTCGAAGAGCCAATCTCTGCGATCTACGAAATCAGCTCAGCGAATGATGAGACGGAACATCCGTTCAGACCTCGTGTTTGTCGTCTTCCTTTCTGTTGTCCTCGTCTAATAAGCGCCACCATGCCTTTGGCAACCCAAGACCAATACCAACTAGCCCAGCCTTCAGCATTGATAAGTCTCAAAACTAAGTCTGCGCTGTGGCATTGCGCAATCCAAGCATGAGGCTTTGCATTGCGTAATTCCACAGCGCAGACTTCATTTTTAGTTCTAAACGGATGTTCCCCCTCATCATTCGCTGAGCCGATTTCCTAGATCGCAGAGATTGGCCTTTTGAGTGCTTTGCGGGTAAGTAGACGCGCAGGCATTCCTTAGAGTGTAGCCTAGCGTCTGAAGCAAGAAATACTGGGTGGGCCAGGAAGCCGTGATCGCATAACATGCCAGTACGGTGGAAGCTACGGCCGTGGCCGGCAAATCGGAACGTGACTATACGTATCACATGCGTGCGCTTTTACTGCGTAGAAGTATCAGGCTTTTCGCTGCGTCGAGCTGCAATATATTCATGTTGCGCTCGTAAACGTAGCGTATATCAAAGACGTCCGCACGCAATGTGGGGCGAAATTAGCTCAGCATTCGCTGAGCTAATTTCGTAGATCGCTGAATCTTCGAGTGTTGTGCGGCTAAGTAGACGCGCAGGCATTTCTTAGAGTGTATATAGTAACGGAAAAGATTAGAACGTCAGGGCGTCCCCTTCGAATGCCCGGCCTTGAGCCTGCGCTCGATGCTTACGAGGTACAGCTGCAACGGAAAAAGAGTAGCACAAGTGACCGACGACCGAAGCGGCAAAATCGCGACACGCGGCGCTATTGTTCCCGAGCGCGCCGATAGCGAGAGTGCCAGTCATGTTCCATGTCTCAACGTGGGGGCGGCCGGCGGAAAACAGCCCATCCTAAAGCCCTCATTTTAACAGCTATCTTATCCCTCAATTTTCTGCCGGCCACCCCCGCGTTGAGACATGGAACATGACTGGCACTCTCGCTATCGGCACGCTTGGGAACAAGAGCGCCGCGTGTCGCGATTTTGCCACTCCGGTCATCGGTCACTTGTGCTACTCTTTTCCGTTGCAGCTGTACATGAAGCGTTATCGAAGCAGGGAGGTTCACGCTGGAAGCGGAACAACTGAAACTCCGCCCTGCCGTTTTTATCCTGTCAGTGACTAGATAGCTTTCCAGCGCTTACCCAGGTGAAAAATGCTGAGTCACTGGGCTGTGGGTGCATGCGCGGCGTCTCATATTTGTGGAAGAGAGCTGCTGCCCACGCTCAGATCGCCTTCCACACCCCAATAGGCAAAGATCGCAGTGGACAGACGGCGATTATTATAAAGGTCTATAGCAAGCTGCAGCAACAGCCAGGCGGCGCCAGCAGATTGAGAGCCCACGGTTATACCCTGTTGTAATCTGGCAAAGGGTAAGCCCCACAATGCGTGCCGACGTCTTCGATATGCGCTACGTATACGAGCGCCACGTTAATATATTGCACCTCGACGCAGCGAAAAGCCTGGTACTTCGCAGCAAAAGCGCACGCCTGTGATACGTATAGTCATGTTCCGATTGGCCGGCCGTAGCTTCCACCGTACTGGCATGTTATGCGATCACGGCTTCCTGGCCCACCCAGTATTTGTTGCTTCAAACGCTAGGCTACACTCTAAGGAATGCCTGCGCGTCTACTTACCGGCAAAACACTGAAAAAGCCAATCTCTGGTATCTACGAAATCAGCTCAGCGAATGATGAGGGGGAACATCCGTTTAGAGCTAAAAATGAAGTCTGCGCTGTGGCATTACGCAATGCAGAGCCTCATGTTTTGATTGCGTAATGCCACAGCGCAGACTTAGTTTTGAGGTCTAAATGGACAGTTCCGCCTCATCATTCGCTGAGCTGATTTCGTAGATCCTAGAGATTGGCTCTTCGAGTGTTTTGCGAGTAAGTGGACGCGCGGGCATTTCTTAGAGTGTAAGCGGCGTCAAAAGAGTAACTGCTCACGTTTGAACAACACAGCCGCCACTACCAGGCAAACCCAACGTTTGTTGCTCCAGTCGCTAAATAGCGCCAAACTAAACAGCTTTGCAGGTTGCCCATAGGGCTTATGAGACGCTTGCATGAACATGGGAAAATCGTTTTTGTGGTATTTATAGATAACGTAGGTGCGCAATAGACTACTTCTAAAATCCCTGCCGGTAACACGGCGCGCGTTGCATTATGGTACATTTTTGGCCATGAAGAAGCGTGAGACGGTTCTGGTTTCGATTGCCCCGTTGACGAAGTAGTGCATCTCAACACTGCATAAAAATAAACTCAGCACTCGCTTGCATTGCGCCCATTCATCTCCGCCAGTGTCCCCGTTGGAGCAGAAAAGAAAATACAACAATAAATACGGCCGCTGGAGTCCTTACGGCCTCCAGCGGCCATACGAACTCCAGCGGCCGTAAGGATCTGCCCAAGCTTTGCTTGAAGGTACGGCCTGCCGCGTCCCATATCTGTCTGGCGGCCTGGATACCACTCCAAATTGCAGCATGATCCTCTCGGCTTACGGATAATTTAAGAAGCCTAGGACATTGAGGACAAGATGGAACAGGATGGCCGGCCCAGTATACTTCTTCTTCTATGAGCCCGTAGTCCTGTTTACCTGCGCACAAACTCCGGCACGTCGAAAGCCAAGCCCCTACCCCCCCCCCCCCAAAAAAAAAAATGTGTTTTAGCATTTTATTAGCAACACCAAGAGTATAAATAATTTAAGGAAAGTCACATAGTTCGAGCACTGTACTTCATCGTAACGGGATGTCGCGAAGTTGGCAAATTGAAATCGAAACATGGGCTAAAGGATTCCTAAGATGCTTTGCACGGTACTATGCCACTAGGATCGCTTCGATTTTGCAAGAGGTCTATTGTAGAGTTACTGAAATGTTTCATATGATGGTGGTTGTAGTGGTGCTACCTAGGTTGTGTGTAACAAAGGTTAAAAGTGCACAAAGTAAAGGAAACGAATGAAACCACTGCGAGCGTCTCTTCACCTTCAGTCTTAATGCCGCCTGCATACAGTTCACCGTACGGTTTCGGTAAGTTTGCTATTAAAGACCACGTGAGCAAGTGAAGCAAACGGAACGTTCCGTTGCAGTCTTATATAGAAAGCCCTGCAGAATAGCTGAATGCCTGCCTATTGGGGAGGAGATCGAACAGTCACGCCTCTGGCGGCCCGCTTCAGCTGTGGGGACAACAAACCGAATTTTCTTGTTTGTTTTTGATCAGCGATATCGATGGTGACGATTCGAACGGCCGCTCCTCGTGCAACCAAAGCACTGGTAGGAGTGAAGCGATCGTGTCCAGACCGTGCATGGCGAGGTTCAATTTCTTTGTTATTCTGTGTTTGTAAACAGCGGGCTGTGGGGACAACAAGCTCGATAAGGCTCCCCTATAGTTCGATCTCCTGCCCAATATCCGCAGTGAAACCATATGTTAGTGAAGTGCGTCATAGACGTCCTAACAGCTGGAGAGAACTGCTCTTTCCACCAAGCGGCACATGAATATTTTCCGTTATGAACAGTGCCATGCGTAGGCATGTACATTGATATTGTTATTCATGTTTAAAAGAATATCGTCCGTTTCACTGTAAGTGGAAGCGAAGGAGAAAGCCCGAGCTCAACGCTTTGGGCGGGCCTGACGCACGCGTGCTCTTGAAGCGAAAGCGTAGTTCAGGCATAAGGCTGGTTCACACAGCCCCGATTCCTTACGTTACATTGCGTAAGCTTACGTACAATCCGCCGGGATAAATGTGATTCATATCAAGCGTGGCTACCAATTGAAGGAGGTATACCTGGCACGCGACGTTCGAGACAGGAATGTATCGGTGACTTAGACGCGTAACGTAAGAAAACGATGCCGTGTGAACCAGTTTTAGAAGTTGAACCGAGCTAAACTCCTTAGGTTACGGTACGACGAGCATTATGTACCTGGTTGCCACGGTAACTCACCGGCCTAGCCCGTCGTCACCGAACCATTCGGGTTTAGAATGTTGCGTGCCAGGCTATCACCTTGAATTGAAAGTCACGCTTAATACGAAGCACAGATTTCCCGCTGACTTGGACATAAGCTTTCGTAACATAACGTAACCTGACGTAACCTAAGAAAACGGGTATCTGTGAAGCAGCCTATAGGTTCAAGCTTCACAATACTTGTTAACGCAAAGCGCGCGCAATACGAAGGCAGCCCCGGCTGGTGGCTCTAAGCAGCGTCAGTGTCTGCGGTGAAGACAACCTTTCGCTTCGCAGGGAACATGCACGCCAGGGCCGGTTTGCTCACCTTGCGGCCGCGGCTGCGGCTGCGGCCAAGAGGGATTTTTATGTCACGTGACCAGCTCCATGGGGACAAGGAAGTACCTAGCGTCCCTGCCCTAATGGCAGAGAAGTCCGTGCCGCTTCGAGTACAAAGTCTAATTTCGCTCGCAGAAACTGACTGCAGAGGCTTTCAACGGAAGTCCAATTAACCGCCCCATCATACTTTAGGAGCGGCAGGTAAAGTTACGGCCAGGGAAGGTAAATATAAGCCAAAATAAAGAAAAACTCACGCAAAACGAAAGCTGTGGTTCTGTATTTATATATCTGTGCCAGTGCCGGTCCGAACAGCGTCTGCAGCAGTCGAGATTCCACTTCCGGCTGCCGCGCAGTGCGGACGTGTGATAATGTGCTCCGTTGGAGCGGCAAAAACGGCCGTGTCAGGCCGCGGTGCAACTGTTATCAACGATACCCAGGAATATCGCGTTGTCCTGCCCACGCTGCTATCAGGTACTGTCGCCTTGAACTCTGTATTTTTGCATTGCGACGTCTCAGGGCGACCTTACAAAATTGACGATTTCCGAGAAGAACTGCAGAGGTTGAGTGTACTTAGTGACGTCCTTGCGATAGGGGCTTACCAAATGAACCATGTTTGGCTGGTAACCCTGCGCTCATCTGCGGCCAAGCAGCGCTTGGTGAAAGCCAGTAAGCTGGAAGTGAAGAGGAAGCAGTGTCTGGTGATTGATCCAGAAAGACAAGACGTTCGACTAAAGTTACATTGGGTGCCTTTCCACGTGACTGACGAGGCTGTACGAAAGGCGTTCGAACCTTTTGGAAAAGTGAGCGAAGTCACAAGGGAAGTCTGGCGCACAGAAGGATTTCGAGGAGTGCAAACGAACACAAGGACGGTGACACTGTCGCTGAAGGAAGGAATCACCATCGAAAAACTGCCCCACCAGTTACGTGTGCTCGGAACTAACACGTTGGTAGTCGTCCCTGGAAGGCCTCCTTTGTGTCTACGCTGTAAGAGGACAGGGCATATACGAAAGGACTGCCGTGTTCCGTGCTGCAACGCGTGCCGTGGATTCGGGCACGTGGACGAAGACTGCCCGCGGACCTATGCGGCCGCTCTGCGGACTGCGGCGGCAGAAGCTACATCGGAAATGGAAATGGACGAGGCAGAGGCAGAGGCGGCAGCTGGAAACGAAGCAGTGGCACCGACAGAAAGCCAAGCAGCCACCGGGCAACGGCCGGAACTTCCAAGCAAAGCGTTCGACGTGACGCCCGACCCCAAGCCTGGCCCATCAGCTTTTGTGGCTGCAGTACACGAGTCCACAGGAGACGCCGAGACGCCTGGAATGGACGATATGGCAGGACGGCAGCCAACAACGGCTAGCGACCAACCTCAGCAAAGCGACACGGAGACGAACCAAGTACTGGAACGTCTGGACTCGCCCCATGACCAAACCCAACTCCGTAAAACCCAGCAAGTGCAAGAACCCGTGGACGAAGTCAACACAGTGGAAATGAGCGAAGCAGGATCTCAACCGGTAAAAAGACTACTGAGCGAGACCCCATCGTTAGATCATGCGGAAGAAGAACGGAAACTCCAGCTTCGATGGCAGGAGGTGATGTACAAAAAAGGACGATTTCAACCGAAAGCACGCATGCTCCATGACGACCCCAGAGAAGAGCCAAGACACTAGGTCTGTTGTGTTTTTTGTCAGTTTTGCATGGATTAACAACCTGTTTACATGTGTGTTTTTTTGTGCGTGTATTAGTCACTATACTTAATGAAGCCCGAGCCGGGAAACGCGGTACGTATTGCTACCCTAAATGCTCGCGGCTTAGGTGCGAGTAGAAAGCAGTATCAGCTGCAACGGCTCCTGCTTGACGAAGACCTAGACATCGTTGCAGTACAAGAAACAAAACTATCGGATGACGACAGCATTGCCCGATTGGTTAAACCATTTCTGCCCGCGTACGATGTCTGCGTCAGTCACGCTGTGGGCGTGTCAGCAGGGTGCTTGCTCTTTCTAAAGAAAAGTATACGGCTATCTGAGCTCTCGATAGTGTCGGACGAGTGTGGGCGGCTTGTTGTGTGCGACTTTTTGATGTACGACGTACAGTGGTGTGTAATTTGTATATACGCTCCCAACCAGGTGAACGAACGATTAGCCTTTTTCCGACACGTGGAACAATATTTAACAAACGACAAAATGACTGTGTTATTGGGTGACTTTAATTGTGTCTGCAAGCCGTCTGATAGGTCTAATGAGCTTGTGCGCCCAGACAAGAGTGCCCAGTTCTTGAGTGAAATGACTGAGCGATTCGACTTGGAAGATGTAGCCACGGTACAGCAAAAACAGCCATCCTTTAAGTTCACACATTTTCAAAGATTAACGCACGCCAGACTTGATAGAATATACATTTCGGTAGAGCTGGCAGGTAGTTTAAGTAACTATAACGTAAAGCCCGTGTTTTTTTCGGACCATTGCCTTGTTGCTGTAACGATTGGGGAAAAGAATCGGAATACCTCTAAGTTTAATTGGGAACTTTGGAAACTTAATTCAAAACTAGTAAACGACAAAGTCTTTGAGAGTGGTGTTAAAGAGGCCATGAAACGTACTCTGGCTCACGAAAACTTCTCCGTATTTGAAAAGTGGGAATTTTTTAAGACAGAAGTCAAACAACTTGCGATAGAGAGAGCAGCAACTTTGAAATTTAACGCTCGTTCAGAGCAACGCAGATTAGACGAAAACCTACGTCATTTATGCGCATTTGAGTGTCAGAACCCTGGACAAGGAGTGAAAGATATAGAGAGCATCAAGCGCGAAATCGAGCGGTTCCATGAGGAACGCTACCATGGAGCAGTTGTCCGAGCAAGAGCGGAAAGGTACCTCCTAGGAGAACAGCCTACAAAACGAGCCTTAGCAGATGAAAAGAAATATGCGCTCAAAAAAGAAATTTTAGAGATAGAGCACAAGGGTACTGTGTGCACTGATAAAGAATCAATTCAAGCAGCTTTCACAGAATACTATAGTCATCTTTTCAGCAAAAAAGTGTTATCTAGCAACGCAGAGTGCCGTGACACGTTTATAAAGGGAATGCCGCGATTACCAACCGAGGTGACAGAAAAACTTGAAGAACCTATAACGATGCAGGAATTAGATTCTGCAATAGATGGGCTACCCTCTTGTAAAACTCCCGGCCCAGACGGAATAACTTCAGAATTATACAAAAAGTATAAAGATGTTGTATGCCCTCTATTGTATGAGGTTATTAAGGAGGCATATCAGAGTAAAGCTTTGCCGCTTTCTTTTCTGAGGACGTTTACGGTACTTATACCTAAATCTGATGATGACGCCAAGCTTAGACAAGTATCTGGTTATAGGCCAATTACCTTGTGTAATGTCGATTATAAAATTTTTGCCAAGGTGATCGCAAGTCGTCTACAGGCCGTCGTGAGTGAATTGATAGGAGAACACCAAACATGCGGAATTAAAGGGAGGTCGATACAGACAAATGTTCATGTGGCACGTAGCGTTTTAGATTTTTCTACAGACAGGCAAGGTCAAGTTGCAATTATACAAATAGATCTCGAAAAAGCATTCGATCGTGTAGGTCATGAATTTCTTTTTGACATTTTATCTCATGTGGGTGTTGGGAAAGTTATACTAGAAGCAGTAAAGATGGCATATACTGGATGCTATACGCGCTTGATAATTAATAACGCTACAACACGACGCATCCGCGTCGCGTCCTCCGTGCGGCAGGGCTGTCCTATGTCTCCCTTATTATTTGGCCTATACCTCGAACCCTTCTGCTTAAGAATTATTGCCAGTAAAAACTGCCATGGGATCAGCATGCACTCTGCTGAGATTAAGATATTAGCATATGCGGATGATATTGCGGTATTCTGTAGAGATAAGAGAAGTGTAAGCGAAGCACTTTGTATTGCGCGATCATTCTGCGAAGCTACAGGCGCCTCTATCAACTGGGGAAAGTGTAATGGTTCTTGGCATGGCGAGTGGGCCACAAAACCAACCAAATTTGAAGGCATTACGTGGACTGAGGCGCCTTGCAAGTATCTTGGAGTGCCCCTACGTCATTATCGGGCTAGTAATGCGTATTGGTCTGAAGTAACTGAAGACCTAAAAAGACGGACCAAGAAATGGGCAAACCGCGACTTGTCAATTTTTGCAAAAGCAACTGTGTGCAATATTTTCCTAATTGCAAAAATATGGTATGTCCTGCAAGTTCTTCATTGTGCCAGGGTTAACATTCAGCGGTTTCACAGAATTTTCGCGATATTTGTTTGGAAGTCGTCATGGGAGCCGTTGCGACGCGATAACCTCTTCAGACGAGTAGGTCATGGCGGAATCGGCCTCTCGCATTTGTTCGTTAGACAACTGGTGTCTAGGTTTTGTTTTTTGAGGGATCAGAAACATCCGTTTATTCGGGCCATAATTCAAACGAAGCTGGCATCTTATCTACCGACCTATATTGTCTCGTCTTACGAAGAACCTCCTATGAGGCTCCTAGGGTACCCAAAGGAGGTGGTTGACGCCTTTAATTTTCTCAAGGTACGATTTTCTATTGAATACCTGTCTGGCGTCGCACGTAAACGCCTCACACGGGACCTTCTTGACATGTTGTTTCCGACACCTTTGTACCGAATGTTGTATAACAATTGTCCAGGACAAGATGTTCTTTGTCGAGTAAAAAAGATGTGCGTCCCACCAGCAGCTAAGACTTTCTTTTTCAAACTCCATAGTTCTACGTTACCAGTGAAAGTGTGGCTGGAGTCAAAAGGCATTTTTGTCCCATGGTCTGTGAACTGCCTGCTTTGTAAACAGCCCGAAACTATTGAACATGTCTTTATCGACTGCTGGGACGCCGTCTTCTTTTGGGACGTGCTCCAACGGACCTTGAAAAAAGAGTTGTGTATTACTGGCCACGGTATTCGTTTTCTACCGAAGGAGAAGCACGAGCTCGTTCCCTACGACACCTTTTTTCTTCTGGGGCTTTATGCTATTTGGACTTCCCGCATGGCTGTAAGAAACGCTGACGTGAATGCAAAACCAGTATGTTTTTACTTCCGTGAAAGTGTTGCACGCCTCAAAATTGTGTATCAGTCGCGCGGAGAAACGCCAGAGTGGCTTCCCATGCTTGATGACCTTCAAAAAATGAAGGAAGTATAACATGTAACCCAGAAGCCATTGGGAACATGATTTTAACCACGCATCATTAATCACTGTACATACTTCATGCAATAAAGAAA